>JABUQX010145166.1:2500-7500 GCA_015478945.1 Trachelipus rathkii | reverse complement strand
TTCAACCAAAATACCAGCATATATCTTCCCTACAACACTCAATAAACTAATTCCCCTATAATTCCTACAGTTTTTCCTTATCCACCTTACCCTTATATAAGGGTATTGTTACTGATGTCCTCCAATCTCAAGGAACTATACCCTCCATAAACTGTTTGTTACACAACCTCCAAATCCATTCAATCACCATCTGGCCCGCTCCTGATCATTTCACCAGTAATTCCATCAATGCCTGCAGATTTACCATTTCTTCAACTTTTTCACCCTACCCATTACCCTTGTTAATTACTCTATCCCCAAAAATACCGATTTTTCCTTGCACCATCAAACCCACATTCACTATCACCTCTTTGAGAACTTCCAATGTTATGCAGATTTCCTGAAGTGTTACCCCACACTCATCTCACATATATTTCATTAGTTACAAAGGCACCATCCCTACTCATTATTCTATGCAGATTCCCCATACTCTCTATTTTTAACCTTGCGCTACCCTCCAGAAAGTTATTATTCCTTTGTAAGGTCCCATTCATCCTCCTTCAAAACTGTTCATTTCCCTCATTTTTTTTCCTACGTATGCACCTTTAGTATTTCTTTTTCCTCCTTATATAATTTCAAACATTCTTTTGAGACCTCATCATTTGGTTTTAGCACATTCAACCATGCCTCTTTTTTGCTTTTAATAGCTTATATATATATATATATATATATATATATATATATATATATATATATATATATATATATATATATATATATATATATATATATATATATATATATATATATATATATATATACTAGGCAGAACGGGTTCCATTTACTCTGATTTTTGTAAAATCACAGCATAAAATTCTAAAATATGTTGTAAATAAAAACATTTCAAAATGACTGACGTCTTCTAATAAAAGATAGACCCGAAAAGTATTAAATAATCCTATAGGGTTCACCTATACTCCAACTGACCGAAACTTCGGTTAATCGTACGTTAAGCCGTATGTGATTATACAAAGCGCGAGGAAAAAGAAAGCACTATGACCCACATATATAATAAAAATTTTGAAAAAAAGATATAGTTAGAATATATATATATATATATATATATATATATATATACAAATATATATAGAAGAGTTATTATATATATATTATTATATATATATATATTATTATATATATATATATATATATTATTATTATTATTATTATAAATATATATATATATATATATATATATATATTATATATATTATTATTATTATTATTACATACATATATATTGATATATGTGCTAAGAAGTTGAAATATGATATATTATATATATTATAGCATATATTATACATATATACATATATACATTCCCATAACATACCATTTTTATATTATTATTATTATATATAAATTTATATATATATTAGATATATAAATATATATATATAGATATATATATATATATATATATATATATTATATATATATATATATTATTATGGTTACTATTATTATTATTATTATATATATATATTAATATATATATATATATATATATATATATAGAATGAAAAGGAAGACAAATGCATATTTGAACATTTATTTTATGACGACGTTTCGACACAACAAGTGTCATCATCAGGTCTAGAAATATATTAAATTATAATATATAATAAAAAAAAAATACAAATTAAAAAATAAATTATGAACAGTAAAGAATGAAAAAATAAAATAAAAAATAAAATAAAATAAAAAATAAATAATACTAATAACATCAATAATATATAAATCCTAATAACAGAGATAATATTAATAATAATATAAATACTAATAATAACAGAGATAATATTAATAATAATATAAATACTAATAATAACAGATAATATTAATAAGAATATAAATACTAATAATAACAAAAATAATATTAATAATAATATAAATACTAATAATAACAGAGATAATAATTAAGATAATAATAATAATAATAACAAAATAATAATAATAATAATATAAATATTTCATTAATATTAGAGATAATATTAATAATAATATAAATAATTAATAATAACAGAGATAATATTAATAATAATATAAATACTAATAATAACAGAGATAATATTAATAATAATATAAATACTAATAATAACAGAGATAATATTAATAATAATATAAATACTAATAAAAACAGAGATAATATTAATAATAATATAAATACTAATAATAACAGATAATATTAATAATAATATAAATACTAATAATAACAGAGATAATATTAATAATAATAAAAATACTAATAATAACATAAATAATATTAATAATAATATAAATATTAATAATAACAGAGATAATATTATTAATAATTTTTTTTTTACAGATCGCCACCACTGTAAAATAATAATAATAATAATATAAATACTAATTATAATAATATAAATACTAAAAATAATATAAATACTAATATAAATAATAATATAAATACTAATATAAATACTAATTTAAATAATATAAATACTAATATAAATACTAATATAAATACTAATATAAATACTAATATAAATAATAATTTAAATAATAATATAAATAATTTAAATAATAATATAAATAATATAAATAATAATATAAATAATAATAATAATAATTATAATAATAATAATAATAATAATAATAATAATAATAATAATAATAATAATAATAATAATAATAATAATAATAATAATAATAATAATAATAATAATATAAATAATAATAATAATAATAATAATAATAATAATAATAATAATAATAATAATAATAATAATAATAATAATAATAATAATAATAATAATAATAATAATATCATTAATAATAATAATAATAATAATATAAATAATAATAATAATAATAATAATAATAATAATAATAAAAATAATAATAATAATAATAATAATAATAATACACAATAATAATAATAATAATAATATAAGTAATAACAATAATAATCACACACACACACACACACAATAATAATAATATAAATATTAATAATAATAATTATATAAATTTTAATGGTATAAATAATAATAATAATAATATTAATAATAATAATAATAATAATAATAATAATAATAATAATAATAATAATAATAATAATAATAATAATAATAATAATATAATAATGTAAATAATAATAATAATATAAATATAAATAAAATAATAATAATAATAATAATATAAATATAAATAATAATAATAATATAAATATAAATAATAATATAAATATAAACAATTATAGCAAGAATGCAAACAAACCTTATGAAATTACTTTAAAGCAATAATAATAATGATAATATAATATAAATAATAATAATAATATAAATATAGATAATAATAATAATAATATAAATATAAATAATAATAAATAAATATAAATAATAACAATAATAATAATAATATAAATAATAATAATAAAAATATAAATAATAATAATATAAATATAAATAATAATAATATAAATATAAATAATAATATAAATATAAATAATAATAATATAAATATAAATAATAATAATATAAATATAAATAATAATAATATAAAAATATAAATAATAATAATATAAATAATAATAATATAAATATAAATAATATAAATATAAATAATAATAATAAATATAAATAATAATAATATAAATTATAAATACAAAATTTAAATATAAATATAATAATATAAATATACATATTAATATTATAAGAGAATAATAATAATATAATATAAATAATAATATTATAAATAATAATAATATAAATAATAAAAATTTGAATAAGAAAATACATTTAACAAAATAAATAATATAAATATAAATAATATAAATGTAGATTATATAAAGATAAATAATAGTGTAGATAATAAAATAATAATATTAATAATAATATTTTTCCACATACCCACACATTATTAATAATAATTATAAACCATAATAATACACAATAATAATAAAAATTATAATAATAATAATAATTATAATGTACATTAATAATAAAAATTTATAATAATAATAATAATAATAATAATACACACACACACACACACAATAATAGTAATAATATTAATACACTATGAATAAAGTTACAGTAGCAGTAATGGAGATAATTAAAAAATTATTATTATTATTATTATTATTATTATTATTTTTTATTTTATTATTATTATTATTATTATTATTATTATTATTATTATTATTATTATTATTATTATTATTATTATTATTATTATTATTATTATTATTATTATTATTATTATTATTGTTATTATTATTATTATTATTAAATGAGTATTGTTATTTTATTAATAAATTATTATTGTTTCCTAAATTATTATGATTATTAATATTATTATTTAATTTTATTAAATTTTTATTATTATTATTAATTATTATTATTATGAAATTATTATTATATTAAATTATTATTATGTTATTAAATTATTAAATTATTATAAAATTATTAAATTATTATAAAATTATTATAAAATCATTATTATTATTATAAAATTATTTTTATTATTATTATTATTATTATTATTATTATTATTATTATTATTATTATTATTATTTATTATTATTATTATTATTATTTATTATTATTATTATTATTATTATTATTTATTATTATTATTTTTATTATTATTATTATTATATTATTATTATTTATTATTATTATAAAATTATATTATTTACTTTTATTATTATTATCGTCTTTGTTATTTATATTATGATTGGTATTATCAATATTATCTCTGTTATTAGTATTATTTATTTTTTATTTTTATTTTTATTTTTATTTTTTCATTCTTTACTGTTCATAATTTATTTTTTAATTTGTAATTTTTTAATTTTCACTTATAAATTATAATTTAATATATTTCTAGACCTGATGATGACACTTGTTGTGTCGAAACGTCGTCATAAAATAAATGTTCAAATATGCATTTGTCTTCCTTTTCATTCTGCGTTTGAGGTTTCCTAGAAACAGAAG
>JABUQX010145165.1:57500-60214 GCA_015478945.1 Trachelipus rathkii | reverse complement strand
ACAAAATAATAAATATATAAACATTAAATGAACTATGAGTAGGAAGAATATATAATATATAGTATATAATATATAGGTATAAGAAAAGATAAAAAGATAAAAAAAATATAAAGATAATAATATATATATATAAATAAGAAAGTATATAAAATTATAAATAAGAATATAAGAAGTAATATTATAAAAGCCATATAAAATATAACTATTCATGAATAATATATCATGCATATTATTATTATTATTATTATTATTATTATTATTATTATTATTATTATTATTATTATTATTATTAAATTGAATTATCTTATCAATAAAACAACGATACTACCAATGATTACCCAAAGACTCATAAGTAATTATCTTCAATTAATTATTCGTTATTTATTTTCATTTTTATTTATTTTTTATTTATATTAGCGAAAGTCATCCACTAAATTAAATAAAAAAAATAAAATATTTAAATATAATAATTATTTGCTATTACTATTTTATTTATTGAAGTGATGACATTCATAAAAGAAAAATATTAACCATGCTAAAATTTAATTTGAAAAATTATTTTTATATTTATCATCGCTTGAAAGGCAAATGCCATTCATAAACGATAATTCCTCAAAATTCCACACAATACATACATATATATATATATATATATATATATATATATATATAGCAGAGGTGATATATATATTATTACATATATTATTATATATATAGATATATATATATATTATTATTATTATATATATATATATATTATATATACATATATATATATATATATATATACATATATATTATAAAATATATATATATATTTAAATGTAAAATTACCATTTTTGAAATATTTTAAAACGGGGCCGGAGCGAAATCCTTGAAATATAAAGATTTTTATGTTTCTACTTATCCATATTTTATATAATTTGGAACAATAGTTTAAAATCACGATAAAAAATCGTTGTAGAAAGGTGAAATATATCATTCTATTCGAGAGAAAAAAAAAATTTTGTGGCACTAAAAACCTAATCTCACCCAAACTGTCACTTAAAACCTTTTGCCTTTCAAGAGACGATACATTTAAAGGGTCCGGTAGAAATATCTCCCGGTTTTAGGACGTAAATAAAAAAGGGTTCATAGATTATATTGAGCAAACTATTTCACTATACCAAAGAAGAATGGTTGTCATTTTGTTTTCAGATTCCCGGGAATAAATTTGGCGATGTTGGGGGTGGGTAAAGCTTTCATCTGAAAACTGGTTCAACCACAAAAGAGCTTGCAAGACACATGTTGTAAAATAATAGCAAATAATAATGATGTTCAGGGACGAAGCTCATTTCATTTGTCCAGCTGCGTCAGCAAGAAGAGGAGCAACAAGGAATGAGGAGAAGCAGCGAAGGTCTGAAGAAATGATTATTAACACCTGGTTGGAAGAAATGTATTGTGGGAGAAGATATTGTAAAGAAGAAAGAGTTTGCAATTGGAATAAGTACATTTGAAGGCAGTTGAAAATTTGAAAATTAATATTTTTGTATTTGGTATTTATTTTCAATGAAAAAATATATATTTTTTTTACAATAATAATTAAGATCTGTCAAAATTTTAAATCAACTGGTGTGAAGCAACAAAATGGTTCAACGTAATTCTTTTGGAAATGAAATTAATTTCAAATATTTTATACACTGCAAAAAGTAGGCTTTTACCTTCAAATATATTTATAGAAGAACTGGAATTTGGATGACAACGTCTTCGCCATTACCCATTGAAGAGGGTCTCTTATTATCAGCTGACTGAGGCTGGGAATCCCCTCAGCTGTTTCAATTTATCTTCCCATGAAGAATTTATTATATGTTTACAAATAAAATAGAGTATAATGATTGTAATGATAATTTGTAATACTAGTTATAATGATAATGAATAAAAGTGATAAAGTGACAATTTGATGGTGATGTTGGTTAAGAAAAAAATATTTCTTAATCCTAGTTTTAATAATAGTAATGATAATGATAGTGGCAATGATGGTAATGATAGTAATAATGATATTATTAATGATAGTGATGAATAGTGTTAGTCAAGGTCACAATGATAATAATAATGATAGTTGTGATAATAATAAGTGATAGTAATAGTGACAGTAATAATGATAATGACAGTAATACTAATAATATATATATATATATATATATATATATATATTTTATTATTTTTATTATTTTTTTATGTACATATATATATTATATTATTATAAATAGTTATTATATATACATATATATTATTATTATTATATATATACATATATATATGTTACTCATATTATTATATATAAACATATATATATACATATATTATTGATATATTGTTATATTACATATGTTATTAAGATATTATTATTGTCATATTATTATTATTATTATTATTATTATATATTATTATTATATTATTATTATTATATATATTACATATATATTTATATTATTATTATTATATATTATAAATATTGTTATATATATTATTATTATTATTATTATTATTATATATATATATATTATTATTATTATATTATTATTATATTATTATTATTATATTATATTATTATTATTATTATATATATATATATATATATATATATTTCATATCTATTTATATAAAAGCGCCCGATAGCTCAGTGTTAGAGCACTCGCCAAACAAAGCGAGGGTCACAGGTTCGCAACTGTTCG
>JABUQX010145165.1:52500-55000 GCA_015478945.1 Trachelipus rathkii | reverse complement strand
TTTTTTCTTTTAATGGATGGCTAATTAATAGACCGTTCCGGATTGAAGTTTTCTTGCAAGTTTACTCAAGCGTAAACATTTGCTTAACTTTCCACCAACTGATTGGATCATTTGAATCTAATCGTTCTTGGTGATAGTTTTCAATCATTTGCACTACATTTTTTAGTAATGCGTGTGTTTCTTCATCACTACTGACTGTAGAAATTTTCCAGTGAATCTGTCATTGATTTACTTGTAAAAGCTACTGGTTCTGTAGATTTTGTTTTTTCCTTTAATGGGTGGCGAATTAATAGAATGTTCGGATTGAAGTTTTTAAACTGCAACACAAAGTAACGATTTAACTTTGTTCTAATATCGTTACAAAAAACTTGTTTTATAACGGGAATCTAAGTAAGTTGCAATAGTATGAAGGTCATTAATTTCCACAAGAACCAAAGCGTTTTTCTACCTCTAGTTTAATTACATCTTTCATTCTTTAAGCCGTCATCATTTTCATTACATTTGAAGATGGTTCAAAATGCTTCTAGCGCTGAGATTAATGGTATTACTAAGAGACAGAAGCTGTAGAGGCGCTGATTTTTGGAGTTTCTTCAAATGGTTTAATAGCTTAATGCAGTGTGATATGAAGTCATTTTCCACATTAATAAGATTGTTAACTTTGGAATACGAACTGGCGTACGAAGCAAGAAGTTCTTTGAGCAATACTTCTTTCCATCATATGAAGTGTACTATTCCAGCGAGTTGGAATGTCTTTGATAACATTAAGATATGGAATATCAAGCCGTTTTTGAATTGCCTTCAACTCATTTATTTTTTATTTTTATTTTTCAGATTTTAAGTATTTTTATTATAAAATTCTTTATCAAATCTCGACAATAAACATCCGCGCAACATCCGCAGGGCAAAGCGCGGATGCGGATGCGGATGCGGATGCTCCGCGGATGCGGATGCGGATGTTACCTGCATCACTAATATATATATATATATATATATATATATATATATATATATAGAAAAAAATTATATTATTATATTATATATATATATATATATATATATATATATATATATATATATATATATATATATATATATATATATATATATATATATATATAAGTGTTTGTATGTATGTTTATGTACAATACGTATATATATATATATATATATATATATATATATATATATATATATATATACATATATAGAATATATATATATTTTTTTATTACATATAAATCTTCTATAGAAGACATGGATAGATATATCCGGTATATATGTCATTAAATATAAAGATTTTATATTACTATATATATATTTTATATATATATATATATATATATATATATATATATATATAAATGTGTTCGCGTGTGTGTGTGTGTGTGGACACTTTTGAACTCTCAAGGGTATTGATTGCAATTTTAATTCTATTATATTAGGATATTCTTTTATCAAAATTTTCCTCTTTCCTAAATACGAGGTAATAATAATAATAATAATAATAATAATAATAATAATAATAATAATAATAATAATAATAATAATAATAATAATAATAATAATAATAATAATAATAATAATAATAATAATAATCAAATAAAAAATAATAATAATAATAATAAAAATAATAATACACACACACACACACACACTAATAATAATAATAATAATAATAATAATAATAATAATAATAATAATAATAATAAAAATAAGATTAAGAAATTAATATTAATATTAATCAAATCAAATCAAAAATATTTTATTCTGTCAGACATATAACAAATTACACTCATTACACTGCCTGAGCAGCCCGACAATGAAATTGTTTCGGACTCAAAATTAGCGTATTCTTATGTATCTCCACATGCTGAATTCAAAAAATCACCATAAAAATGATCGGATTAGCTCTTACTTTGGATATACAGTAACATGTACTTTTTAGGAGTCTACATCGTAGTATGGGGAAATTTTGTTTTTGGAGTTGTCGCACCTCTCAGCTGACATAACAGAACGTTTCCCAGATGTTAGTAGGTTATAAACATAAAACTGTTAATGTGAATGTGAGTTTCATTTTGTTTATGTTTTATCTTTTCAGAATTTCTGGTTTTGGAGTGCTTTTGAAATGTAAAATTTTTTATATCAAAATGCCATGAAAATATGAAATTTAGGAAATATTTTTTGTTACATATGTGGTGAAATGACATTTTCGTCACAAAAACAAAATCTGACGCCTCTTGTGAAAACTGCCTATCAGCATTATTTTAGTATGAAGGTAGGGGATAAGTCATAGGCTCCACATATATGTTGCAACTCTTGTTCAATTATACTAAGGAGAATGGCTGAAAATAAATACGATGTATAGGGCTTTTGCTGTACCAACGGTTGGGCGGGAGAATACAAAACCATACAGATGACTTTTACTTCTGCTTCTAATTCCACCTATAAAGGCAGGGTTGTTAAGGAAGAAAGAGGAACAGTTGAATAACCAGGATTGAAT
>JABUQX010145165.1:40000-47500 GCA_015478945.1 Trachelipus rathkii | reverse complement strand
TTTGAATTTGTCATAGAACAAATTAGCTTTAGACTTCTTATTAATTTTTTTTTAGTGTTGAAGAGTATTCTGTGTAAAGATGAATCGGTATAATACCCATCTTAGCACTTTTATATAGCTTGTGTTTTTGTCTAATTGAGGTTAACAATGCTTTTGTCAACCACTTATTCATTGTCCCATTTTTAGGTTATTGTTTTGTATTTTTTTTATGGCAAAGTTTTTATTATGCGTATCATAAAGAATGATACTAAAATATTTGAACTTTTGATCCACTAAAAGAAATTATTTTTTGTGCACAAATGAAAAGTCTGGATTTCTTATTTGGCTTAAAAAGTTTGCTTGTGGTCTTCTGATATATGCCTAAGCCGTTTTCGTTTTTGCTAAAATGCTAAAAATAATGCTTGTCTTGGTACTGTGTGGAGAAATATCAAACGAAGGGAATTTCCTTAATTCTCTAAGGTTGCTATTTCCCGTGCAATTTTATTCTATATTACAGCCAGAATTAGGAAATTCTTTACGTTTGGTGAGCATTTTTTAACGATTTTGCACAAAGTTTGACAAAACTTACGAAAACTTAAGCATTTTTTTAACACAAATGCAAAAACGAAAACGGCTCTATACTCTAGCTTCTTTTTCTTTAGGGGAACAGTGGCAGATTTAAATGTTAGGATGCATGGATAATGATCCCAAAGATCAGTGCATAGTGTATAGGATTTTGTTGTGCCACGATTGTTTGACCACATATGGTCGATTGTAGTAGAGTTATTGTGTTCATTTGGCCTTGTAATTCCTGTAATGTAGTTTAAGTAACCGTTTGACGTCATAGTGTTAATTAGCTTTTTTTCCACAGGAGTCAGTATTATTACTACACGTGGATAATACACACACACACACACACACACACACACACAATACACACAATAATTAATAATAATATTAACAATAATAATAATAATAATAATAATAATATCATCAATTTATCTTACCTATAAAAATTCCATGGATTGACAGCTGTAAGAAGAGCCAATGGAATTATTTCTTTGAAGTTTCCTGATTTCTATGTTCATAAAAAATAAAAATAAATAAATAAATAAATAAATAACAACAACAAACAAATGTAAAATGTGTATAAATCTCCATCAAATCCCACTCATACTTTACATAAATTATATATATATATATATATATTATATATTATTACATATATATATATATATATTATTAGAAGTAGTATATATTATTATATATATGAATACATTATAGAGAAACAAATTAGAATTTTTATATATATATATATATATATATATATATATATATATATACAAAATCATATATATATACAAAGAAAGAGAAGAATTATTATTATTGTATATATTTATATATTATTACATTATGCTTAAATATACATTACATATACACATATTATTATTATATATTATTATATTATATATACATATTATTATTATTACTAGATTACATATATATATATATATTATATACATATTATTGTTAGCATACATATGCATATATAGATATATATAAAAAAATATTTTATTATATATATATATATATATATATATATATATATAAATATATATATAAAGAATATATAAATATATATATATATATATATATATATATATATATATATATATATATATATATATATATATATATATATATATATATATATATATATATATATATATATATATATATATATATTACTTACACACTATGTCCCTTATAAACACATACACTATGACACTTATACACACATTCACTATGACACTTATACACACTTACACTCACCCATAGACACTTACATTTACCCATAGACACCTAGGTACTATCACACGACACACACACACACACACACACACACACACACACACACACACAATACAATAATAATAATACATAATAATAATATCTCTTATAGGATTACACCTTGGTAATATCAATAAATTATTATTATTATTATTATTATTATTATTATTATTATTATTATTATTATTATTATTATTATTATTATTATTATTATTATTATTATTATGATTATTATTATTATTATTATTATTATTATTATTTATTATTATTATTTTTATTATTATTATTATTATTATTATTATTATTATTATTATTATTATTATTATTATTATTATTATTATTATTATTATTATTATTATTATTATTATTATTATTATTATTATTATTTATTATTATTATTATTATTATTATTATTATTATTATTATTATTATTATTATTAATTTTCAGCATAGAAAGTGAAACAAGTCTCATCGTGTTCAAGGTCAAATTTTATTCACATCAAGGATAGAATCTTGGGTACCAATTGTTTGCAGGTTTGGTCCTTTTCCTATTGACATTTTATCATGGCCTACGACTGTTTTTCCCTTCCGATGCTCGTTACGCACCTTACTCCCAGTCTTGGGAAAATAGAAGGCAGATAAAGAAGTATATGTATATATATATATATATATATATATATATATATATATATATATATATATATATATATATATATATATATATATATATATATATCAGAGGTGGGCACTCCCGCTCTTTATTCCGCTAGTCCGCTAGTGTCCGCTCTGAGCGCACTACCAGAATAGGTGCGGACTAGCGGAGGTGCGGAGTCGTCAGGAAATTAGCGGACTTGCACGTGCGGATCAAAAAAAGTTTCCGCTCTTTTGTTCCGCACCTTTTTAAAAAATGAAAATATAGTTTACTTATTAAGAATTCTTATTGGTTATAATAAAAAAATATAATTTTTATTTTAAGTTTATAACTAATTATACTTTTAGTCTAAGACTTATTGTTTTTTAATAATTAAACTTCCAAAACCAATCTCAACTTTCTTAATGGTACCATATATAATAAATAACATTTAAATTGATTTTATAGACTGAATGGCTATTACCCTCATCTATAACTTTAATTAATTATATTATTATTATAATAAATAAAAAATATATAAATTATTATAAAAAACAAATATATATATATATATATATATATATATATATATATATATATATATATATATATATATATATATATATATATATATATATATATATATACTATTACATATATATATATTATACATATTATTATTATTATTATATTAAATATTATTATTAGGTAATGTACATAGATATTATATATATATATGACAGAGAATGTTATACATATTATTATTGTTATTATTATTATTATTATATTATTACATATATGATATATATATAATATATATATTGGTTATTATTATTATTATTATTATTATTATTATTATATATTTGTTGTAGAATATATTATTATATATATATTATATTATTACTATATGTATATATATTATTATTATATTATTATTATATATATTACATATATATTATTATATATTATTATTATATATATATATATTATTATTATACATAGCGTCGTATCCCCCTTATTACCAGAACTGATTAATACATATATACATATATACAGAGAAAGAATATATATACATATATATATATATATATATATATATATATATATATATATATATATATATATATATATAATACTGAGCTGATACGTAGCAATAGCATAGACTCTGCAGGCGTCGAGGCTTTCATGGGTTCTACTAAAAATCTGAACGAAATAGACCTTCTCTTATGGGTGGGACAGGGGTGGTCAAAAATTTCAGAAGGGAGGTGCATGATTTAGGTGAGGACCTTAAATTAGCAAAGGATCGCTGGAAGCGAACTAACACCAGCACTTCTCTCACCAAGGACATCTTTCCTTTCAGCATAGGCAGAATTTGTTGAACTCGTTGTTCATAAAGTATAATACACCTCTCCCTATCTGCGGTTGTAGAGCGAATATTTAGTAATTGTGGGGATATTTTGAGGGCAAAGAGGTCAGCCTCAACTGCTTTTTTAATTTTGAGCAGCTAATCTGTTTGAAAGGTAATATCTCTTGTTCTTTGATGAAGACATTGAGGAGGAAGAGGAAAATCTTGAGATTTTTTAAAAAATTTTCATTCAATTTTTCATATAATATTATAAATAAAATTCCTGGTAAAGGATATATACCATTTAGTATTTAATATTAAACCTTTTGTGAAGTCGCATTATTAGTGGAAGACGTGCGGACGTGGACGTGCGACTCTTATGATAGCGGAGGTTTCCAGATTTGGTCCGAAATAGGTGCGGGGAGGTGCGCTAGCGGACCACCCCTTACGCTTTCTCGAGGTGCGGAGGTGCGCTAGTGGACTACCCCTAAATGAGCGATGCTCCACCTTCTTTCGATATATATGTATATATATATATATATATATATATATATATATATATATATATATATATATATATATATATATATATATATATATATATATATATATATATATATATATATATATATATATATATATATATATATATATTATATATATGTTATATGTATTTATATATACATATATATATATAGCAGAGTATGAGCCAAAGAGTATGGCGTATATATATATATATATATATATATATGCTAGTTATGTTACATATATATATATATATATATATATATATATAAGGTATATATATATATATATATAGTAAGTTATATATATATATTTATAGTTGAGTTATATATATATATATATATATATATAAGTATATATATATATATATATATATATATATATATATATATATATATATATATATATATATATATATATATATATATTATACGTAGGTTTTTGCTGATTTTCACCAAATTTAAAAAAATATATGAAATATATTTTTAAGAAAGTATTTATTTATTTATTTTTTAGATAGAAAATAATGTAAAAAATTTGAAATATTAAATGAGCGTCAAACTTGTGGACGAAAGCTTGAATTTTTTTTAACCAAATCCCACAAAATATAACCATAAATGCAAAGCACAATAATAAACGAAAAACACAAAATAAAAATACGCATTTAACACTTATATATAAAAATCTCATAAATATTATTTTTCTTATATGACGTTTGTTTTTATAAACCTTATTATTTACACCATCCTCTGTTAAGTTTTTTTAAATAGCTTATTTGCATATATTTTCATTGAAACTCAATATTTATAATAAATGGCCCTATTGTACAGTTAACAGCAAATTAATTTCAAATTTTATATATATATATATAATATATAGGAAAATAAAAATTTTTATATATATATATATATATATATATATATATATATATATATATATATATATATATATTTATATATCTATATGGAATGTGATCAGTAGAAATCTCTAAAGAAACAGTAGAAAGTTCTGCGGGCTCGAATCGCGCTTTTTCGCGTACCAGTTATGTTTTGAATATATTATATATATATATGTTATATTATATACATATATATATAATAGTTATAGTTATTATATTATATATTATATATATGGTTATATATAGTTATATATATATATATATATATATATATATATATATACATATATATATATATAGACAGTGGCGTAATCCGGTGGATTTTTTTTCGGGGGGGCCAGACAAAAATCGTTTCATATATATATATATATATAGTATATAGTATATATATATATATATATATATATATATATATATATATATATATATATATATATATATATATATATATATATATATATATATATATATATATATATATATATATATAGTGGATGGAATAACAAAATATAAAATATCTAAGAAAAAAAAATAATTTATATAAATTGCTAAAATCATCTTACCTGATGTTAACTTTAATCGCCGGGCATGAGAGTGAGCAAGTCCGAGAGAACATCTTCAATTTTTATGTCAATATTTCGATGTATGAGGAGGACAAGTCCAGTAAGTGTTTCATCTCCAATAGTATTTCTCAAGTAGGTTTTCAGAACTCTGAAGTCATAATTTTGAAAAGCTTCTTTCTACTGAAACAGTAGACACGGATAAAATTGCCAGTATTTGCAATAAGATGTAAATATTTGGAAATTGTGACTGCGAATAAGAAACTAGTTCTTCTATTGCTGTTTTTGGACGATCTGTGTTGTGATGCCATTTCAACTTCCATAAATCCCATTCTGCTTTTACTAAATCTCTCAATTAGGCTTTCGAGATCTTCCTTGTAAAATGTTACATCTTTTATCTTCTCATATGGTACATAAACTGTTCGGTATGACAAATTGTAAGGAAGATATAATTTCCTTATGATTTAAAAACCTCTCTCCTAATGCTGATATTAAATCATCCAAAAATGATATAAAAATGGATGTGCGATAATAAGTCTGTGGCTCGGAAATAAGAATGTTGGGTCTGTATTTTTGGAATTTGTTAATTCTTGGTACGGCAATTTCAATACCCAGATCAGATTCAGATGCGCTTACACATTCTTCAAAAATCTACTGGTAGCTTCAAGTATAGTTTTAACTTGATTTACTTCATTATATGCACTCACAACCAAATCACAATGCCCGGGAATATTTTAAGATTATATGTTAAACTTAATAGTCTGTTTAAAACAAAAAAGAAACCAGAAAAGAAGCACCATAAACATTGTTTAGAATTAAGGTAGCTTTTTTTGACTGATCTTCAGTTTCACATTTTATTTGTTCTAAAGCTGCTATTATCGAGCTTAGCATCTCTTTAAAAATAATAAAACCGATTCATGCCACTGGCACCAGCGAGTTTAGCAAACTTTTTTAATCTCTTCTTGCTATTCTTAGGAATAAGTTATATTTATTCTTCAAGAACTTTGGTCCTTTTATCACTTACAAGAAAAAATGCACAACATTCTGATATTATTCCAATTACACTTCGAATATTTTGGAACTTTAGAAGCGTCTGTGAGGCATAAATTTAGGCAAATGCAAAAGGCAGTGAGTATAAATAGCTTTGTGACATTTTAATTATTACTCTCTGAACATCCCTGAACTCCCCACTCCTCATTGCTGCTGCACCGTCATACCCCCTGTCCTCTTAGATTATTCATATCCAAACCAGTTCAGTTACTTTTTCATCAATTAATTTTGCAAGACTTATTCCCTGTCAAATCATTTACTGAGACGAAACACAAAAAATCTTCTTTGACGGCAAGAGTACAATATCAATGTCAACGTAAGGCACACACAAAGAAAATTGTTCCTTCTGGGACACATCGGTCATCTCATCGGCTAAGACAGTAAAAAAATTTACTTTTATTTATGTTTTGCACAATTTTACGTTGAATGAGATGCGCAAATGACTGAATTAGAGCATTTTGGACTGTGAAACTGGTATACATGGCATTTCTAGCACTAGTTTTTAAATGTTCTGAAAGAACATGGTCTCCAGCATTAGCGCGATATCTTAAAAGACTGAAAATTGCCATCGTTTCCCACTGACCAAAAAGGCTGATTCGACCTGAGTAATGATGTCCATGTAACGATATATATTTTGCTTATCACAGAATCGAATTGTTTC
>JABUQX010145165.1:10000-12500 GCA_015478945.1 Trachelipus rathkii | reverse complement strand
TTATTATTATTATTATTATTATTATTATTATTATTATTATTATTATTATTATTATTATTATTATTATTATTATTATTATTATTATTATTATTACAAATTGGGTAAGTCAGTAAGCACTTATCACAATATCCAAAAGAGATTTCAATACCAGAGTAAGAAGTGATCCAAATATACGAGTATATATAAATTAGTGTGGTAACAAAAAAAATCAATTTTCGAATTATTTTCTGGGTGACCCCGCTAAAAGTTGCCAATTGGCTAAAAAATGAGATTGGCAAAGCAAAGTTTCAGCTCAATTGGATAACGTTAACCCGTGCCTTATTGAGGTCTAAGATTTGAAAAGCTGCGAATTTTTGCAAAAAAAAAAATCGTAGTTTTTCCTTCATAAAATGAAAAACTATTCGTCCTAAATACTTGGTTCTTGTTTCATTTCATAGGAAAAGTTGTTGTCTTGAAGTTTTATTGGTACTACTTTTTTGTTAAAACTTACCAATTTGAAGATATGTAGCATTTTCTAAGACCGAATATGATCCGATTCCTCAAAAATGACTCTCTATGCAAATGCCAAAAAACATTGCGACACTCAATTACATCTGCTTTCCAGATTTTGATATTTTTTATTTTCATTTTATGCATTAAAAAGGGTTTAAGTTAAAAGTGTTTTCAAAAGTAAATGTAATAAAATCCAAATTGAAAATGAAGGAATTAGGAGAAAAGAAAAGCAAAGAAGGTATAAAAATGAGAACAAATAATGTTCAAATGCATTTTATTATTCCAAGTTGCGTTATAAAAAAAAGGAAGCATTATAAAGATTCCAGTTTTACATCTTCATCCTCAAATCTTTCTAAAAATAAAACAAAAAAATAAAATAAACCATTAAGCACTTACAGATAATGGCATCAAGTCAGCTAATCTGAACAGAAAAAATAATAATAATAAGTAAATAAATTGTAATAAATAAAAGTTTTAGTTAATGTCAAACTATGTACCAACATAGTAAGTACTAAATAATATGAAAAAAAAATTGAGGGAAAACTTAAACTCAACTACATTTTCTCTTGATTTTGCCAATCTTGCCATCTCAGCTGGTCGTCTCTTTTCTCTTCGTTGTTCTGCTTTTACGGATTTCATGTCAACGCCTCCCATGCAGCCAGGTCGTCCTTTTTATCTCTGGAGTAAAAAAAACTGCTTGTCTTCTTCGGTAGTTTTTTTTCAGTGCATCCTGATGAGCAACGTCAAATATGTCATCAAGAGTTGACTTGAAAGCTTCTACTTTTTGATTCTGAGCTGTGGTTGCAGATCTGGTAGCGTTTTCTCAGTCTCTACTTTCTCTATATATATATATATATATATATATATATATATATATATATACAGTGGCGTATCCAGGATTTTTTTTCGGGGGGGGCCAGACAAAAATCGTTTCTTATATATATATATATATATATATATATATATATATATATATATATATATATATATATATATATATATATATATATATATATATATATATATATATATATATATATCTCTCTTTATCTGTGTATGTATATACATATAGATATGTATTCTTATATATTTTTTAAGTTCACATCTAACGGGCATTCCCCCATTCTAGGATGGCACCGGTAATTTCTACCTAGGATCGAACTAGGATTCAGATCTGCGCCCTTGCCATACGACTCGTCGCTCTACCGTTTGAATAAAGATTGTATATATATATTTTATATATATATATATATATATATATATATATATATATATATATATATATATATATATATATATATATATATATATATATATATATATATATATATATATATATATATATATATATATATATATATAATATATATATATATATTTTTTTTTTGAAATGGACCAAATATTAAATTTCTGAAAAAATGGGAATAGTTTATATAAATTTCTAAAGTCATCTTACCTGATGTTAATTCTAATCGCCCGATCATGGTGAACAGTCGAGATAACATCTTCCCAGTTTTATGTCAATATTTCGAAGTATGTAGAGGAGGGCAAGTCCAGTAAGTCTTTCATCTGCAATAGCATTTCACAAGTAGGTTTTCAGAAGTCATAATGCTAAAAATTTCCTTTCTAATGAAGCAGTACACACTGGTAAAATTGCCAGTATTTGCAACAAGATGTAAATATATTTAAATTGTGACTTCGAACAAGAAACTAGTTCGTCTATTGTTGTTTGTACGATCTGTGCTGTGATGCCATTTCAACTTCCATAAATCCCATTCTGCTTTTACTAAATCCTCAATTGGGCTTTCGAGATCTTTGTAAAATGTTACATCTTTTATCTTCTCATATGGCACATTACACCTGTTCGGTATGACAAATTGCAAGGAAGATATAATTTCTTTACGACTTTAAACCCTCTCTCCTAATGCTGATTGATATTCAATCATCCAAAAATGGTATAAAAATGGATGTGCGATAATTAATAAGTCTGTGGGTCGGAAGTAGGAAT
>JABUQX010145164.1:7500-22583 GCA_015478945.1 Trachelipus rathkii | reverse complement strand
GAATTTTAACTTAATCAGGAAAAGCAATACCAGAGCCCTCCACATGAAAATCTTTAATCAAAATAACACAACGTTTCGGAAACTCTAACTATTTCCATCATCAGGTGAAAGAACTATAAATATAATAATAAACATTAGCAAATATCAGAATGAAAAACAGTCTTAAACAATAAATAATAGAAATCTAAAAAATTACAAATTTGGATATATTTGAAACAATCAAATAAAATTAATTCGTACCATTTGCAAAAACTGGACTAAATTAGAAATATAAGACGTCGCCTCCAAATCTCAAATGCGGCATCTAAAAAATAGAACAATAAATATAAAATTTAACTTAATTATTAGTATTTAAGGGTAACTAAAAACAAATGACAGGACCCACAGATACATAAGCAACAACTTACCAGATGTAAACATTCACTTCTAGAACGTGAAGTTAAAACAATTGCAGTTTAAAAGGACCAGAATCACTATTTAAAGAGGGTTTAGTGTTATAGATGAATAATGTTTCCAAAATATGTAGGTTGGTTGGTGAATTACTTTGGGCCAGTATGCTGAAGTTATTATAATTAAAGGTGTGATCTAATGTGTGGGAATGATCCCTGATGGATGAATGGGCTGGTGAATTCAACCAGGTTTTGGTACGTGTTGAGACACCCCGGTGTTCATCGATCCTCAAATAGAATTGGCGCAAAGTGCTACCAATATAGACAGCATCACAGCTGTCACAAGAAAATTTATAAATTATTGAGGAACGAAGAGACACAGGGGTACGGTCTTTATGGTTGCAAAATGAGGAAATTTTACGCGAAGCAGAGAAAACTAAATTAATATTCAACTGGGGGAAAAAGTCTCGTAGAAGGGAAGTTAGCTCTTTTCGTTGTTTTGTGAAAATATGTTCATAAAAAGGTAGTTTAATATATAACTCACATCTAGGTACTGTGTAAGTCACGGGACTAGATGTGTAACACGAATTGAGAAAATCATTTATATACTTATAAACTAATTTAATTGGAAAATAATTACTTTTAAAGAAATCCACCAGAAAATCAAATTCTATATGCATAAGTTGGAACGTGGAACTAAGATGATAGCCCCTGTATAATAAAGTTTTAATGCTATTGCATTTATACCTTAGAGGTATGTGGCTAAAAAAATTTAATCCTAGACCTGAAAAAGTCTTCTTTCGGTATACACCCACGGTAAAGACAGGATTGGATTTTTTAATTAATAGATGCGCATTTGAGATTTGGAGGCGACGTCTTATATTTCTAATTTAGTCCAGTTTTTGCAAATGGTACGAGTTAATTTTATTTGATTGTTTCAAATATGTCCAAATTTGTAATTTTTAAGATTTCTATTGTTTATTGTTTAAGACTGTTTTTGATTCTGATATTTGCTAATGTTTATTATTATATTTATAGTTCTTTCACCTGATGATGGAAATAGTTAGAGTTTCCGAAACGTTGTGTTATTTTGATTAAAGATTTTCATGTGGAGGGCTCTGGTATTGCTTTTCCTGATTAAGTTAAAATTCCCATGTCATAGAAGCTGGATCAACAATATATATATATATATATATATATATATATATATATATATATATATATATATATATATATATATATATATATATATATATATATATATATATATATATATATATATATATATATATATATATATATATATATATATATATATATATATATATATATATATATATATATATATATATATATATATATATATATATATATATATATATATATATACGTGTATGTATGCAAGTATTACTGTAAAAATCATTTATATTAAAACTATTACATATTTTAATCAGGAAATATTGCTGAAAAGGTTTCGTTAAAGCTGCTCTAGGACTTAACGAATTTTTTTTCCCAAATGCCTCTGATAAATTGAGTGGAACTCTAGCGCAGCCTGGATACACTTTTATTATCATAAAACGTCTGTGATATGCGTAAGAAGGAATATTGCATAAGTGATTAAACAAGAACGTCGCAGAAGAGCCCAGATGGAAAGAGCTCATTTACATTGCATTGCGAAGTCAGATGCTAGAGTTTAAAAATAGGACTCAGAGTTGGCAGTCGCACCGCGTGGTGCGTGGTGCTCATCAAAATTTCAGAGACCTGGTGTGTTGAAGTGCGGAGCACGAGAAAAATTAACAGTGCTATGCGGTGCGGTGCGGTGCGGTGCCTCGTGCGGGCCATTGAATTGCACCGCACCACATGTTTCCTCGACAATTTATTAAAAAGAAAAAAAAAAAAAGAGAGGAAATATATATATATATATATATATATATATATATATATATATATATATATATATATATATATATATATAGTATATATATATATATATATATATATATATATATATATATATATATATATATATATATATATGTATATCTCTATATATATATATAGTGTATATATATTTATATTGGATATATATATATATATATATATATATATATATATATATATATATATATATATATATATATATATATATATATATATATATATATATATATATATATATTTTATGTTTTATATATATATATATATGTATATTAAACTTTATTTGATATACCTTTAATAATTCAATGGGAGCAAATAAGAATATAAGGAAATTATAATTATGTTATTTTTGAGCAATAAATAACGATGTAGGACTTAACGTTTAGCAAGAAATATCAGTTTGATATTCCTATTCCTATGTTTATCAAAATTAATATGAGAGGAGAAAAAGTTCTCATTATCGTTTCTCTCATCATTTTTATTCCTTGACTGTCATTGTCTGAGGATATTAATACTCTCTTCAGAGTTATTACGAGAGGATGACAAACAAGTGTTTGCTGATTATCATAATGATATCTTTAAATGATTGGAGTACAATGATACAATTGGTTAGAATAAAATTATCATGGGATGGGAAGACATTTATTTTATCATCAGAGCGGCAGTACTGGCAGAGAGATTCATTAAGCTCTTGCAACTTTAACATAATTTCAGAGGAACGTCATGTATTACTGAAAGTTAGCAAATTTTAATTCTGGCCTGTATTTTATTTAGTTCCTACTGAGCCATGGTCGAATGATTAAAGTGTGCCGCAATTGACCTATATTTTGAGAGAACTTCGCTGACTCTTGTTTGAGATGTCACAACATTTCTAATGTTGATGACTGACGGAGTTTGTGTTGTTCACTCAAGAAAGAAACAAAATTTTCTTTATATTGGCACCAGCATCTTTCATGGCACATCTTTGGATAGGTTCCACTTCGCCAACATTCCATTAAATACGTCACTGAGATTTTACCTTATGACGTTCAGTGAGAGGTTCAGAGCACCACACAAAAATTTGACTTTTGAGATAATTGCCAACGGCACGTGACTACTCAGAGAAAAACAAGAAACTGCTGATTATATCTGATCATTCGTCGGTGGAGAAAGCTAACTTGAACGATTTTTTGATAGAGGTTATTAATTTTGAAACTTTAATTTTGACGCTGTCATATATTTTTCTTTCCAATAATATCTCAAAGAAGTACTTTATAGCTGTAGCCTGAGTTAGCAAAGAACTATCTTTAGCATCAACAGGTACTTTAAATTTTACAAACTGAAGATATTCATTAATACGCTTCCATAAACTGCTCATATCCCAATCCCTGCATAGTCTTTGTTTTCAAAACCAAATATTTTTATTTCATATTAGTTTCAGAGTAACTCTACAGCGCTCTTTAAAACTGAATTGGAGATTCATTCTTCTACGTTTTCTTTGTCCTTTGTTTAGATAGTTCTAACCCAGATATCATTCTTCATTTTCGAGAATAATTACGATTGCAAAGTTTACAGTTTGCGATGTCATGGGAAACAATTTAAGTAATCACAAACTACACACTGGATAAGTGATGCCATTGTGAATAAGTTTCAACAGTTGATTTCGGATGAATATGCTACAAATACAAGCTCATCAATATTAATATTACTTGATTGTGATTAAATATCGTCATTTACCGAGGAGGCATTAGTCAACTTATTCTACTTATTTCTCACAAAATTGCTAAACTTTCTAACGTCCCAACAGAACATTTCATTCGCATTCCGAGTCCTCTGAGTGCGAATGCAAATAATTTATTTTAATGCTTGCAAATGCGAAAGTCAATGGGAATATTTAAAAAACATGAGTATATATATATATATATATATCTGGAAATATAAATATGAGAGAGAGAGAGAGAGTATATATATATATATATATATATATATATATATATATATATATATAACTACACGTGTATAGAGATATTTATATATGTATATATATATATATATATATATATATATATATATATATATATATATATATATATATATATATATATATATATATATATATATATATATATATATATATATATATATATATATATATATATATATCTGGAAATTAAAATTATAAATTAATGGCATTATGAGTAGAGAATATCAGATTGCAAGGGAGGATTGTTCATAAAAGTCTCAGTGAATCAGTGAAAGTGATAATTTGAATTTTTAAGCTAATTTTTTTGAGGCATTTGATGTAGTTTCATCAGAGCCACTGCATGAAAGATAAGAACTAAACTATAAAGTTTAAAAAATTAACGAAATGTTTTGGAATTTAGCATTCAGGAAACAACTGTGTGGAGTGAAATAATGGAATAGTGACGGAAATGTTGTGATTAAGAAGTATAAGTGGCACAAAAAAAATATCCCAACAAATCATTGTTGCAAATGAAGAAACTTACCGTGTAAATAAATATAGCTATTCACTTTTATTTTCAGCACAGTTGATAATTTTGTTCGTATTATTTCTGTCATTTGTACCAACGATTCATTGATTTTTTTTTTTTTTTTTGAAGTAGATGTACTGAATTTTGAGACGAATAGCAGAATAGAACGCTAAGATTTTTTTGATTATTTCCACCATCATATGAATGAGAATTGAGCTGTAAAAGATCTTTCACTCAAAACATAGTAGAAAAAAAGGCACAGAGAGAGAGAGTAAGAAAGTTTTATTGATTAAAAATATCAGAGATAAAAAAGATAGAATAATACCACACCAGTTGAAAAAAAGAACCTGGTTCACTAACAAATTTCCAGAGAAAATCATGATAAATTGTTATATAGAATCTGATACACTGACACTCCTCAAAGTACAAAGGGGAAAGATGATATATATATATATATGAGAGAGTATATGATATAGGTATATATATATATATATATATATATATATAGTATATATATATATATATATATAGCAGCATAGCAAAGAGCAGCAGTTATATATATAGCAGTATATATATATGTATATATATATATATATATATGTTATAGTATATATATATGTTGTTTCAAAGCAGTTTGCAAACTGTTCTGTACTCTTCCAGTTCCTCTAATTTCATTCTTGCAATAACATGTTTTCTTTCTATAGGTACCGCAGCGGCAGGTGCTAGAGGGAGTTTATCATACCCACCTTACGTCGCCCTCGTAGCACTAGAGGTGCTGTGTCTGCACATGAGTTTTGTGTTGATGTAGGTAACCCCAGCTAGTTCGCCGCGGTGCTTCCTTCTTTCCTGCCACATTGTTCTGTGGAATTTTCTTCCATCTTCTGTGTTTCCTGCTGACGACTCTCCCACTTCAAAGCCTGCGTCTGTGCTCATCTGCGTAATTTACTTTAGTTGTTGACTGGCGTGCAACACCCCTCCTTGAATAGGGCTCTGCCCTTGAGTGGTGGTGACAACTGTAAAAAAAAAAAAAAAAAAAAAAAAAAAAAAAATTAGAATATCTATATATATATATATATATATATATATATATATATATATATATATATATATATATATATATATATATATTAATATATATATTATTATTCTTTATATCTATCAGTTTATGATTAACTTCCTTTTAAAGGACAAGTCTATATATATATATATATATATATATATATATATATATATATATATATATATATATATATATATATATATATATATATATATATATATATATATATATATATATTATATATATATATATATATATATATATATATATGTATATTTTATAAAGATATATATATATATATATATATATATATATATATATATATATTTATAGATATATATATATATATATATATATATATATATATATATATATATATATATTAGTTTATACATATATATATATATATATATATATATATATATATATATATATATATTAGTGATGGACATGACATCCGCATCCGCATCCGCATTTGCGGAACATCCGCACCTAAATTGACATCCGCATCCGCATCCGCATCCGCATCCTCACTTAACGGCACATCCGCATCCGCATCCTCTTTTGAAAAATGAGGATGTTGAGGATGTTTGCTTTTGATTAAATGCATATAAAATAAATATTTGTCATCTTTATCATGGAGTTTATGGGAATAATTGTAATTTTGAATTTTTTTGTATATATATATTTCTATATAATATATTATATATATATATATATATATATATATATATATATATATATATATATATATATATATATATATATATATATATATATATATATATATATTTATATATATATATATATATATATATATATATATATATATATATATATATATATATATATATATATATATATATATATATATATATATAGTATATATATATATATATATATATATATATATATATATATATATATATATATATATATATATATATATATATTTATATATATATAGAAAAAAATATATATATATATATATATATATATATATATATATATATATATTTATATATATATATATATATATATATATATATATATATATATATATATATTTTTACATGATACCACCACTCACGGGCAATGCCCTTTTCAAAAGGAGGGGGCAAAAAAATAAATAAATAAATAAAAAAAAAATTACATAAAGAAAAACATTAAAATAAATGGAAAGTAAACCCACCCTGTCCCTTGCCTAACGCAATTCCCTCAGGTGGGTGCAGACGCGGGATTTAAATAGAGGAAGATTGAATATAGCGGGGAAAATAAAAGAAGGCAAGGAGTTCCACAAAACAGATGTGGCTGGAAAGAAGGAGGTACCACAACGAGTGATCCTTGAGTCTCCAATATTCACACAATATTCATGAGAGAACAAGGCACCTCTTGTATTACGAGGGCGACGCAGTGGTGGAGGAATGCGAGAGGTCAATTCTCTCGAGCACCTGCCGTTGTAATACCTATAGAAAAGAGATAGGGCACCGACGTCACGGTCACGACGCAGAGAAAGAGGGTCAAGGGAGTCAGAAAGTATGGGACAGTTTATAAGCCTCTTAGCCTTAGCTTCAACTCTATCCAAAAGGAGGGTGGAACCGGAACCACCCCAAATGTGGGAACAGTATTCCATACAGGGACGAATAAGACCTTTATATAACTGGAGCATCTGAGCAGAAGAAAAAAAAACGCAATCTGAACAGAATTCACAGCTTTTTTGAGGCCATTTTAGCAAACGATGTGATGTGAGGTCTCCAAGACAATTCACTATTTATGTTTAGTCCTAGAATGTTTATGTTGTTTACGGGTAAGACATTAGAGCCGTCAAAGGGAATAGGAAAGTTGGGAGGTATTTTAGAGAGGAGATATGAAGAAATTGAGTTTTTAAAGAGTTGAATCACAAGATTGCGGTTACCCCACTGAGAAATTCCGACCATGGCAAGAATTGAATCAGAAAGCTGTAGACGAGGCAACTCTAGATATAAACGAGGGAGCACAATTAAAATAAGTGGAAAATTGAGAGTTGTGTCATTGGCAGAAGAGAGATCTGTAGTTAAGTTTCAAAGGAGATCGTTGATGAAAAGAAGGAATAAAGTTGGGGATAAAACAGAACCTTGAGGAATACCACAATTAATAAGAAAGGAGGAAGAGGTTGCTCCATCAACAAGAGCTGAAATGGAACGATCTGAAAGAAAACTAGACAAGAGTAAGCAAAGAGAAGGAGGAAATCCAAAGGAAGGTAGCTTAGAGAGTAGCGACGCATGCCATACCCTGTCAAAAGCTTTAGATATGTCAAGCGCTACCACACAAGACTCACCATGATCCTTAAGGGCAGAAGACCATAGATCAGTGAGATAGGAAAGGATATCACCAGTTGATCTCGAACGTCGAAAGCCATACTGACGATCTGAAAGAAGGGAATGAGATTCTATATGATCGAGGAAATGAGAGTTAAGGAGAGTTTCAAAGATTTTAGATAGTATACAAGTTAAGGCAATAGGTCGATAGAAGGATCAGAGCGGCTACCTTTTTTGGGATTGGCTGAATAAAAGCGCGCTTCCAGCATTGAGGAAAAGTATTAGTATTAAGGCATAGGGAGTAGAGTTGAACGAGGACAGGCGCCAGCTCAGAAGCACACTCCTTCAAAACACGAGGTGGAATGCCATCTGGGCCACTGGCCTTCCGGACGTTCATAGATCTCAGTATCTCATGTACTCGATCATGAGTAATGACAGGTAGAGACATTGGACACCTGAGAGGGGATGGAGCAGGAGGAGGGGAGCCGGAATCGTCCATGGTGGAATTAGATGAAAAAAGAAGACCAAAGAGATTAGCCTTTTCAGAAGGAGTGTTAGCAATAGAACCGTCAGAACGGATAAGAGGGGGAAAGGCAGATTTACAGAAGTTATTTGAGATGTTTTTGGCAAGAGGCCAGAAATTTTTATCAGAAGGAGAATCAAGAAGCACACTTTTTATATATATATATATATATATATATATATATATATATATATATATATATATATATATATATATATATATATATATATATATATATATATATATATATATATATATATATATATATATATATATATATATATATATATATATATATATTTATATATATATATATATTATATATATATATATATATATATATATATATATATATATATATATATATATATATATATATATATATATATATATATATATATATATATATATATATATATATATATATATATATATATATTTGACTATTTATAGAATTCAGACTCTATTTTTTCTAATATTTATTTGACTGGAATGCCCTTATGAATACACACTTAAAAGTCACTTTTTAATTTTAAAATAATACATAAAATCGAGTGTTAACACAAAACATCAATACACACAATTACACATATTTATTTACATATCTAAATTATATTAAATTCCACTAGCTTTCGCCGCCATAGTAACGGCCTCCTCAGGTGGGATGTTGAACAGAAAAGAAGCTCCTGCGTTAAAGAAGAGTCTGAAGTATGAAACAATTTTTCAGTTGGATGGTTGTTGATGATCCAATTTTTTTTTATCGATATTCTTGAAAAATTTTGTACTTTTCATCATTAAATTTTGTGTCACGTCTATATTCATTTCACCTGCTATTTTATTAAAGTTATTACTATTTACAATGCAATATGATTCTATCATTTTCCTCTTGTTATTATCTGAGACATTAATGATGGGTTCCATGTTATTGATATTGATTTTATGATTAAACGTCGATCTATGATGCGTAAGTGCTGATTTCTGCTTACTGTATGTGAGATCGTATTTATGCTGGTCATTTCTTCTTTTAAAGTCAATTGTCTCTCCCACATAAATACTTCTACAGTTATAGCAAGGAATGCTATATATACATTGAGAATAAGGGCTATTTGTAAATTTGTTAGGTTTTAAAACTTTTTTAAGGGGTAGGGTATTCGATGGGGTGGTAACGATACTCTTCGGAATAACCTTCCTGATGCATTTTGGTAGAGGATATGGGACAGCCAGATAGGTGGTGTTTTCTTTAGGTAACTGGTTATGAGAGTGGTAGAAATTTGCTTTTGCTTTCTTTAAAGCTCTATTGATTATGGAGAGAGGATATTGTAAATTCTTAAAAGTGTTAAATAAAAAATTGATTTCAGTCTGTAGATTTGAGGGGGAACAAATTCGTAATGCACGTAAAAACAAAGATGTGAGGGTCCCTACCTTCGTGTTGAAGCAATGAAAGGAATACCAATGCATGTAGTTAATTTGTGAAGTTTTCTTTCTATATATTGAAAATGTTAAGTTACCAATGTCATCCCACTTCACCAAGGTATCCAAGAAAGGTAATGAATTATTGATAGGGGCTTCTACAGTGAATTGTAGATTGGTATTATAAGAATTGATAAATGTCAGAATATCCTGAGGGTTTTTATTAATAGGAATAGCACAAAACACGTCATCGACGTACCTGAACCAATGTAAACCTGCAAAGTTAGGATTGGGGAAAAAATGATATTTTTCAACCAACTCCATGAATAAATTGCTTATAATAGGAGAAAGTGGTGAACCCATACTAAGACCTTGTTTCTGTTTAAAATAATTAGAATTATAATGAAAAAAGTTATGTTCTAATGTCAAATTAATAAGTTGTTTTATAAAGTCAAATGAATATGTCAAAGTATGCTGTGAAACTTGTAAATGATGTTCCAGTAGAGAGAGAGCTAAAGGGACCGGTACAGATGTAAAAAGCGAAATTGCATCGAAACTTACAAAATGAAATTCCCGTGGGTCAATATTTTTGATTTTATCGATGAAGTTTGTGGTGTTAGTAATATGAGATGGTGAAATGTTACCTACAAGAGGGCTTAACTGTTCAGCCAGCCATTTTGCTAATTTGTAGGTAATGTTATTCGTGTTAGAAATAATCGGACGTAAAGGAACATTAGGTTTGTGAACTTTTGGTAAGCCATAAAATTGTGATAGTTGGGGCATATATGCGTTTTTATTATTGTAAATGTTTGGATAGTCTTTGCATATTTGTTTCAATGATTTATTAAAATTATATTGAGAATTCTTAAGTGGGTCATTGGTAATTTTATCATAGGTAGCATTGTCATCTAACAGTGCGTTACATTTGTTATTATAATCCATATAGTTCAAAATCACAATATTGCCTCCCTTATCTGAACGTGTAATTACTATTTCTTTATTGTTGATAAGAGATTTTAAAGCCATATAAAACTTAATGGGGAAATTACGTACTTCTGTATTCTGCAAAGTTGACGATGCTAATAAACCTTTGAGTAAACTATTGTTGCATGTTTTATCCTTATCATGTTTGCTCCATAATTCGAAATCCATAAGGAATTGATTAATGTTTTCGTGTTTATCCAATGAGAATGAAAGGCCATAGCCTAGAAGTATCTCTTCATCTCACATACAGTAAGCAGAAATCAGCACTTACGCATCATAGATCGACGTTTAATCATAAAATCAATATCAATAACATGGAACCCATCATTAATGTCTCAGATAATAACAAGAGGAAAATGATAGAATCATATTGCATTGTAAATAGTAATAACTTTAATAAAATAGCAGGTGAAATGAATATAGACGTGACACAAAATTTAATGATGAAAAGTACAAAATTTTTCAAGAATATCGATAAAAAATTGGATCATCAACAACCATCCAACTGAAAAATTGTTTCATACTTCAGACTCTTCTTTAACGCAGGAGCTTCTTTTCTGTTCAACATCCCACCTGAGGAGGCCGTTACTATGGCGGCGAAAGCTAGTGGAATTTAATATAATTTAGATATGTAAATAAATATGTGTAATTGTGTGTGTTGATGTTTTGTGTTAACACTCGATTTTATGTATTATTTTAAAATTAAAAAGTGACTTTTAAGTGTGTATTCATAAGGGCATTCCAGTCAAATAAATATTAGAAAAAAAAAAGTCTGAATTCTATAAATAGTCAAATAAATATTATACAGCCCGATATTAAAAGAAGAAAAAATGATTCAAATTTCCCACACACTTAGAAAAAAGTTTAACTTTTACCAAAGAACTATGATTGCTGCAAATATAAAAAAGGAACAATTGCGCTTTCTGAAGAGATGTAGTAACAATTTGATTATTCCTAAATCTTTACTAAATAGAAATGTCTACGTAAATACTTCGGATCCGTTTCCATGGATACATAAACAACTATTAATGAATAGAATTACTAAAGTAAAAATAGAAATTAAATCAGCTTTTAAAAAATGCTTTAAAGCATTTAAACTTTTCCAATGCTGTTGGTATTTTGAGAATCCTAACTCTTTAAGTGAATTTACTCAATTTTTAAACAATGCACATATGAAGAAAAACTTGATTGTAGGAAGAAAAATAAATAGTCTGAATAAGAAATTTAATAACATTTATAAAAATAGCAACTGGGTAAAAAATTCAAACTTACAGAAAATAATTAATCTTTCAAACTATAATTTAAGTTCAGATGAAGAGATACTTCTAGGCTATGGCCTTTCATTCTCATTGGATAAACACGAAAACATTAATCAATTCCTTATGGATTTCGAATTATGGAGCAAACATGATAAGGATAAAACATGCAACAATAGTTTACTCAAAGGTTTATTAGCATCGTCAACTTTGCAGAATACAGAAGTACGTAATTTCCCCATTAAGTTTTATATGGCTTTAAAATCTCTTATCAACAATAAAGAAATAGTAATTACACGTTCAGATAAGGGAGGCAATATTGTGATTTTGAACTATATGGATTATAATAACAAATGTAACGCACTGTTAGATGACAATGCTACCTATGATAAAATTACCAATGACCCACTTAAGAATTCTCAATATAATTTTAATAAATCATTGAAACAAATATGCAAAGACTATCCAAACATTTACAATAATAAAAACGCATATATGCCCCAACTATCACAATTTTATGGCTTACCAAAAGTTCACAAACCTAATGTTCCTTTACGTCCGATTATTTCTAACACGAATAACATTACCTACAAATTAGCAAAATGGCTGGCTGAACAGTTAAGCCCTCTTGTAGGTAACATTTCACCATCTCATATTACTAACACCACAAACTTCATCGATAAAATCAAAAATATTGACCCACGGGAATTTCATTTTGTAAGTTTCGATGCAATTTCGCTTTTTACATCTGTACCGGTCCCTTTAGCTCTCTCTCTACTGGAACATCATTTACAAGTTTCACAGCATACTTTGACATATTCATTTGACTTTATAAAACAACTTATTAATTTGACATTGGAACATAACTTTTTTCATTATAATTCTAATTATTTTAAACAGAAACAAGGTCTTAGTATGGGTTCACCACTTTCTCCTATTATAAGCAATTTATTCATGGAGTTGGTTGAAAAATATCATTTTTTCCCCAATCCTAACTTTGCAGGTTTACATTGGTTCAGGTACGTCGATGACGTGTTTTGTGCTATTCCTATTAATAAAAACCCTCAGGATATTTTGACATTTATCAATTCTTATAATACCAATCTACAATTCACTGTAGAAGCCCCTATCAATAATTCATTACCTTTCTTGGATACCTTGGTGAAGTGGGATGACACTGGTAACTTAACATTTTCTATATATAGAAAGAAAACTTCACAAATTAACTACATGCATTGGTATTCCTTTCATTGCTTCAACACGAAGGTAGGGACCCTCACATCTTTGTTTTTACGTGCATTACGAATTTGTTCCCCCTCAAATCTACAGACTGAAATCAATTTTTTATTTAACACTTTTAAGAATTTACAATATCCTCTCTCCATAATCAATAGAGCTTTAAAGAAAGCAAAAGCAAATTTCTACCACTCTCATAACCAGTTACCTAAAGAAAACACCACCTATCTGGCTGTCCCATATCCTCTACCAAATTGCATCAGGAAGGTTATTCCGAAGAGTATCGTTACCACCCCATCGAATGCCCTACCCCTTAAAAAAGCTTTAAAACCTAACAAATTTGCAAATAGCCCTTATTCTCAATGTATATATAGCATTCCTTGCTATAACTGTAGAAGTATTTATGTGGGAGAGACAATTGACTTTAAAAGAAGAAATGACCAGCATAAATACGATCTCACATACAGTAAGCAGAAATCAGCACTTACGCATCATAGATCGACGTTTAATCATAAAATCAATATCAATAACATGGAACCCATCATTAATGTCTCAGATAATAACAAGAGGAAAATGATAGAATCATATTGCATTGTAAATAGTAATAACTTTAATAAAATAGCAGGTGAAATGAATATAGACGTGACACAAAATTTAATGATGAAAAGTACAAAATTTTTCAAGAATATCGATAAAAAATTGGATCATCAACAACCATCCAACTGAAAAATTGTTTCATACTTCAGACTCTTCTTTAACGCAGGAGCTTCTTTTCTGTTCAACATCCCACCTGAGGAGGCCGTTACTATGGCGGCGAAAGCTAGTGGAATTTAATATAATTTAGATATGTAAATAAATATGTGTAATTGTGTGTATTGATGTTTTGTGTTAACACTCGATTTTATGTATTATTTTAAAATTAAAAAGTGACTTTTAAGTGTGTATTCATAAGGGCATTCCAGTCAAATATATATATATATATATATATAGCATATATATATATATATATATATATATCTTTTTATATTATATTATAAATCTGTATATATACATACATATATATTTTTTTTATTTCCATCTATCTTTGTTATTTTTTGGTGTATATTTATTACCTTTATCATCAGTTTATATAAAAACTATTATTATTAGTCTTATATTGATGTTTTAATTTTTTTAAGCACATATATATATTATTATTGTTATACATTATTATTATTAATATATATATATATATATTATTATGTTATTATTAAGTTATTATTATTATTATTACATATATATTATATATATATTATTATTATATATTATTATATACATATATATACATATATATATATTATATTATTTATCTATATTATTATTATGTTATTATATTATTATTATATATATGTTATATTAGCTATTATTATTATTATTACATATATATATATTATATTACATAGCATATACATTTATATATATATATAGCATATATATATATATATATATATAGTATATATATATATATATATATATATAT
>JABUQX010145163.1:40000-47500 GCA_015478945.1 Trachelipus rathkii | reverse complement strand
GAATTCCAGTCTGGCTCCGCAATCACAAGCTCCGGCTCCGGCTCCGGCTCCGGCTCCGGCTCATGTGCTCCGTCACATAAACTCATTACTCTATTTCATTTATTCTCTTCTATTCATTCATTAAATTTCAACCTTCTAAGTCCTTTTCCTGGTTTTGGGGGCCCCCTTCCCCTTCCTTGGACGCGGCGACGGGAAAACCTCGGACCCAGGCAGGCGGCATCTTCAACAACCATGGTAACCAGTTTGAAGAGAATATCTTACCTAGAAAAGCCTTTAAAAACCAAAAACATATATATATATATATATATATATATATATATATATATATATATATATATATATATATATATATATATATATATATATATATATATATATATATATATATATATATATATATATATATATATATATATATATGAGCACCGCAGCACCGGTGCAAAAGACCTCAAGGAAAGCTCTGATCCACTCGGTAATGCCAGAAATCAACTCGGCATACCTCGAAACATAGAGGTAGACACCAAGTTCAACTCTCTAGCTCGAAAAATAACAAAGTTGAATACTTACACTAGAAAAAGGGGGGTAGGGTACTAACTCGTAGAAGGAACCATCCTAACAACTTCTAATACACACCAATTGAATCCTCATACCTCAAAACATAGGAGTAGACACTAATATTAGGTGTATTCTATGATGTAGGTCACGCTTGCTAGAAGTGCTAGAAAAGGGGTTGGGTACTAACTCGTAGAAGGAAGCATCCTAACACCTTCTAATATACACCAATCGACTCCACGTACCTTATAACATAGGGTAGACACTAATATTGGGTGTATTCTAGGATGTAGGACATGTCGTGCTAGAAGCTAGAAGAATCAGTTATGTCAACTGAAACCCTCAAAAATGAATTCTACACCATTGAAAACATATATGTAGACACCTCATTTGTCCTAATATGTGGTTGGAGCCAGAATTCCATTCTGGCACCGCAACCACCAGCTCCGGCTCCGGCCCATATGGTTCGCCAATTAATTTAACATAGCCATTCTATTTCATTTATTCTCTTCTATACACTTACCAAATTTCAGCTTTCTAAGTCCATTTTTAGTTTTTTTGGGGGGGGGGACCCCCACCCCCCTTAGACGTAGCGGCTTGAAACATTGGATGCAACAATGTTGCAACATATAAAGAACGCTTGCCAAGTTTGAAGAGGATACGATGTCTCTAACACCTCTTTTGCTAAGATGTGACATTTGGTGTCGATTGATACCAAATAAATGACCCCCGGCTGGGGCCATGGGGACTCTGGCGTTCGGGAAAGTAACTACGGGAATCTTATTTTTGAGACATTCTACCCCTGTTTGACACCCGTCATGATAGGTTTTTGACGAAGGGTAAGCCATCTACGAAAAACGCATGTTGGTGCGTTCTAAAAACGCACGTACCTTATAACATAGGAATAGACACCAATATCGGGTGTATTCTAGAATATAGGTCGGCACGTGCTAGAAGCTAGAATATATAGAATATAGAATATAGAATATAGAATATAGAATATAGAATATAGAAGCAGGTAACCTTTTTCGGCTTGCGGTCACTTTTGAAGTGACCTTTTATGGCGGCCTTGCGTCACTTTTGCTGTTAGTTTTGCGGTTAAAACGAGTCTCAAATGTGACCTATACTATATATATATATATATATGTATATATATATATATAAGCGTAGTATATTTATATATATATATATATATATATATATATATATATATATATATATATATATATATATATATATATATATATATATATATATATATATATATATATACATATATATATATATATATATATATATATATATATATATATATATATATATATATATATATATATATATATATATATATATATATATATATATATATATATATATATATATATATATATATATATATATATATATATATATATATATTAGAGGAATCTTTATCTTTTTTGTCCGCTAGTCCGCTAGTCCGCTCTGAGCGGACTACCAGAATAGGTGCGGACTAGCGGAGGTGCGGAGACGTCAGGAAATTAGCGGACTTGCACGTGCGGATCAAAAAAGTTTCCGCTCTTTTGTTCCGCACCTTTTTGAAAAATGAAAGTATAGTTTACTTATTAAGAATTCTTATTGGTTATAATAAAGAAATATAATTTTTATTTTAAGTTTATAACTAATTATACTTTTAGTCTAAGACTTATTGTTTTTTAATAATTAAACTTCCAAAACCAATCTCAACCTCCTTAAAGGTACCATATATAATAAATAACATTTAAATTGATTTTATTGACTGAATGGCTATTACTCCTTATCTATAACTTTAATTAATTATATTTATTACTAATAACTAGGCAATATCTAAATCAATTCTACAACCAAAATATATATATATATATATATATATATATATATATATATATATATATATATATATATATATATATATATATATATATATATATATATATATATATAGTAAAAGAGTATATATATATATATATAGATATATATATGTATATATATATATATATATGTATATATATATATATATATATATATATATATATATATATATATATATATATATATATATATATATATATATATATATATATATATATATATATATATATATATATATATATATATAGTATATATATATATATATATATATATATATATATATATGCTGGAAGCGAACTAACACCAGCACTCCTCTCACCAAGGACATCTTTCCCTTTCAGCATAGGCAGGATTGGGTGAACTTGTTCATAAAATATAATACACCTCTCCCTAGTTCTGCTGCTGTAGAGCGAATATTTAGTATTGATGGGGATATTTTGAGGGCAAAGAGGTCTGCCTTAACTGCTTTTAATTTTGAGCAGCTAATCTTTTTGAAAGGTAATATGGATCTCTTGTCTTTTGAAGAAGACATTGAGGAGGAAGAGGAAAATCTTGAGATTTTGTAAATATTCATTCAATTTTTCATATAATATTATAAATAAATTTTTGTAAGGATATATACTATTTAGTATTTAATATTAAAAACTTTTTGTGAAGTCGCACATTATTAGCGGAAGACGTGCGGACGTGCGGACGTGCGGACTTGCGATAGCGGAGGTTTGATGGTCTGAATAGGTGCGGAGGAGCGCTAGCGGACTACGTTTTCTCAAGGTGCGGAGGTGCGCTAGCGGACTACCCTTAAATGAGCGGGGAGCTCAATATATATATATATATATATATATATATATATATATATATATATATATATATATATATATATATATATATATATATATATATATATATATATATATATATATATATATATATATATATATATATATATAATATATATATATATATATATATATATATATATATATATATATATATATATATATATATATTAGTGATGGTCTGAATATCAATTTTCACTATTCACGAATGCGAATGCGAATATTTCTCCTCATTATTCGAGAATGAGAATGCTATTGCAAATGCGAATATTATATAACATATATATTATTATTATTATTATTATTTACTCTTTTACAAACACTCTATTCATCCATTCTCTCCAGATGTCCAAACCATCTTAACATTCCCTTCTCCGCTCTTCTCACCAAACCATTCTTCCAATCACATCTCTCTCTTATCACCCTATTCCTAATCCTCTCTCTTTTACTAACCCCACATACCGCTCTCAACCCTTTCATCTCAAACACTTCCAACTTCTTCTTGGACCTAGCATTCAACCCCCATGTTTCACACCCATATAGTACCGCTGGAACACAAATCTTTTCAAACATACTTATCTTAAGTTTATGTGATAAATCCCCCCTTTCCATAATTCCCTCAAACCACTCAATGCTCTCATTCCTTCTCCTACTCTGTGATCTATCTCTTCCTTCATCCCTCCTTCCTTACCCAAATCCATCCCTAAATATCTGAAAACCTTTACTTCTTCTAATACTACACCTCCTACTCTAATCTCTAACCCCATCCCCTCATCTGTTTCCTCCTCCTCAAACACTAACACTTTACTCTTTCCTGGATTTATCTTAAGACCCTTTTGTCCACACACTCTCTCAAACTCCTTCACCAAATACTACAGCCCTTCTGAATTCTTCGCCACTAAGGCAGTATCATCCGCAAATAGTATCATGTTCACTTCCCATCTATCACCCCTATCCATCAATTCCACCCCTCTCCCCTCCCTCATCATTCCTCTGCAGACACTCTCCATAAATAAATTGAAAAGCCACGGTGACATTACACATCCTTGTCTCAACCCTCTCTCCACTCCAAACATCTCACTCTCCCCTCCTAATACTCTCACACACATTCTGCTATTCCTATAAAAGGCCCTAATACCTTTACCTAATTTACCCCCTACTCCATATTCCTCCAGCACCCTCCATAATTCCCCCCTTTTCACTCTATCATATGCTTTCTCCAGATCTAAAAAACACCCATACACTTTCCCTTTCCTTTCTATACCTTTCTCCACAAGCATCTTCATTGTGAATACTTGATCCACACATCCCCTTCCCACCCTAAATCCTCCTTGTTCTTCCCCCATTCTCTCTTCCGTTAAATCTCTCACCCTCTCAATTAGTATTCTCCCATACACTTTCCCTACTACACTCAAAAGACAAATACCTCTATAATTCCCACACTCCATCCTATCCCCTTTCCCTTTATACAGGGGAACCAAACAACCATCCTCCCAATCCTACGGAACCTCTTCCTTCCTCCAACATAAATTATATAACCTATACAGCCATTCCTCCACCCCTCTGCCTCCCATCTGTAACATTTCCATACTCACACCATCTAGACCTGTAGACTTTCCTTTTTTTCCTTTAGATAACGCCCTAATAATTTCTTCCATTTGTATTTCCATATCCCCTTCCTGCCCCACTTCCCCCCCATCCTCACCTCTTGGAAATCCTCCTCATCTCTCACACCCATTTCATTCAATAATCCTCTAAAATATTCCCCCCATCTTTTCCTCACCCTATCCTCCCCTCCTATCCATTCCCCTTCCCCTCCCTTAACCCTCTCTCCTAACCCCTCCATCTTCTTCCTTTTTTTATTTACTTCTTTCCAGAATATCTTACTCCCTGTTTCAAAATTTTCTGTCACTTTTCTACACCATTCATTATTTGCATTTCTCTTCGCCCTCTCCACCGCCCTCTTTGCTTCCACTCTAACCCTTCTATATTCCTCCCAGCTTTCCCTTCTCCTATTCCCCAACCATTTCACATAGACCTCTTTTTTCCTTTTCACCAACTCTTTCACCTCCTCACTCCACCATTCACTTCCCTTCCTTCTACTTGCTCCCACCTTTTTTACTCCACATATCCTTCTGGCCTCTTCACAAATTGTCTCTTTAAATCTCTTCCACTCCTCCTCCACTTCCCTAATTTCCGTCCCTCTCACGTCCCTCCTAAACTCCCTCATACACATTGTCTCATCTAATTTTTCCACCTTTATGACTTCTATTCTCCTCTTTTTTTTCTCTTTCTCTAACCGTTACCTCTCCCCCTACCCTTAACCTAGCAACCACCAAATAGTGATCAGATAACCCCTTACCTGCCCCTCTGAATACATTTACATATAGTAATCTGCCCCTATCCTTTCCTATTTATACACACACACACACACACACACATATATATATATATATATATATATATATATATAAGAAGAAGATATATATATATATATATATATATATATATATATATATAAAAGTATATATATATATATATATATATATAATATTTATTGTATATATTACATAAAAGTATATATTTTGTAGTTTTATGTACTATAAGATTGTAAGAATTTTGCCATAAAAATATATTTTTCATTTTTATGTTACCATAACGCGGACGAGGAGCCACTCTTACATGCGCTCCACCAACCTATTTCCCATCCTCCACCCTTTTGAAAGAGGTTTACTATTGACTGACTATTGAGCATTAGTTAATATATCAAGATTGAAATGAAAATCAGTATTTTCTATTATGGGTAGATTGTATTTTAAAAATAATAACATTTCAGCTCTCTCAGAAGACAGTCTGCTTGTTTTTCGTCAAATATTTGACCAGCTCCATCCATCAAAAAGTCATTCGGTTAGCAAATAATTTGATGGTGGGACAAGCTAAGTAAGATCTGGCTAACTCAGAGAGTTCAGATACGTGTTCTTTGCATTTTCCACCATTCAAATTGATCAGACATCAATGGCAATGCGTTTTTCTTGAGGTACAAGTCTATATTGTGTAATATCAGACGAAGATGGCTTCTCTTCATCGTCACTGCTAGACGATAAAATTGAATGCACCTCCTGGATTAAAGTTTTGCTTGTAGAGGGTTTCGAAATGGCATCTTGTTTCTTCTGTGTTATTTGTTTTTTCTTTTTTGCAGGCGATTTTTTATGAATCTCCTCACATAACCATCCAACGGTGACTTTAACTTTCCTCGAAATAAATTGTGAACTGAAACATTTTGTCTTGTATCTGGGGTCTAAAACGCTACCTGTATATAAAATTCGTCATTCTCAGACAATGGAACTTTGACTAATTTATGCGTCAATACAGTCTCTTTCATCACCTTAATTTGTTTATAATTTTCAACTGATAAGTCAATAACTAGTAGTATTGGGTATTTCGGGCCCAAAATATACGGTAAAAAATCGATATTTTGGATACTGCACAGTTTGTATCGATTATTTGGCACGTTGTTCCTGAGATGGCACCCTTCGAAGAAGGGGTGCACCAGACGGATGGGTGGGTGTGTTTGTATGTGTGTGTGTGTGTGTGTGTGTGTGTGTGTGTGTGTGTGTGCCTGTGCGTGTGTGGGTGTAGGTGTGTGTGTATGTATGTGTGAAATCTCTTTAATTACAGGACAGGACTACACATGAGCCTCAAGTTAGAAAGATACCTACATGAGCCTAGTTGTACAGATACCTACATGCGTTCAAGTTAGGAACGAAATATGTGGCGGGTAGTGGTCAAATTCTGAGTATAAACATATATACATATACATATATATATATATAGTATATATATATATATATATATATATATATATATATATATATATATATATATATATATATATATATATATATATATATATATATATATATATATATATATATATATATATATATATATATTTTTTTTATTTAATAGACAATTATAATAAAAATGAATGGTTCCACATATTCTAACATTTGAATTTCAATGGGCCTCACAACACTTGAAAAAGAATTTAGTCATTTTTAATGAAGCTTAAATCGAATACGATTCCAATATTCCAGTATTTATAAAACTAACAGCTCAATTTTATTACAAACACAGTTAACACACAAAATCAGTAATAAATTAATATAATAAATAATATGAAAATCGTATTATTAATAAGTAAAACTTCCCACAAAATCAC
>JABUQX010145163.1:32500-37500 GCA_015478945.1 Trachelipus rathkii | reverse complement strand
ATAATAGTTGCTGTTGCTGTGACTTTTTATATTTCCTTGACTCGACTTCGTGCGGACTTGACGTTAGTTTCATACATGATGGGCTTCAATGTACTCTTCAGGAACTAGTTATTATGCTGATTATCCTTATATATGAGAGAGAGAGTATATATGATATATATATATATATATATATATATATATATATATATATATATATATATATATATATATATATATATATATATATATATATATATACTATATATATATATATATATATATATATATGGTAAGGTAAATGGTAAGCCCTTCGTAACATTCTCAAATAATTTGTCGATCGAGAAGAAATCGATCAGGCTCATCTGCAGTCATTTTAACTTCTTTGGCTGTGGTCAACCATTTACGGAGAGCTTCAACACCCTTTTCACATATACTCTTAGGACTGTCATCATCAGTCGGGCAGATGTTCTTGTATTTTTGCACAATACCCACTCGCAGGATATTGTACCTAATTAATAACGCCTCTTTAACTCTTCATAATTTTTCAATTCATCGACCGTAGTTATTAAAACTTGACTGCTTTGTCAGTGAGGAATGTTCCAAGCACTAGAGCTTGTTTTTTCTTTGGCACGTCGTTGATTCAGCTTGTGCCAAACATCAACAAATGTTCCTCAATATTGTTGATCTTTTATCAAAGTTTGGCAGTTTCAACTTTGGATTTCTACTCGCGTGAGAAACGCTATTTGTGCTTGAGGAACTTGAGACGCTGCTATTGTAGCTTCGTGTTGCCCTTTGGGATCTTCTGCCTCCAGCTTCATTTTCAAAATTCTTTCTTCGACTCTTTAGCTAATTTTTCGGTTTAATTTAGCCTGACGTTCACGTTCATCAGCTTCATTTTCTCCCTTGCGCGCCACGGCTTCTCATCTTCTCCTTACGCGCCTGGCTTCCATCATAAGCTTTCTCTCCTACTGCATTTATCTTCTGCTGCTCTAATTCTTTCATACTGGAACTTTGTAGCTCCATTTCTGCCTCTCTAGCTAGTTTCTTTTTCTTCCATCTCCGCTTCTTTAGCCACCTCTTTCTTTCTTTAGCAGTTCTTCTTTAGCACAATGTTCCTCTCTTAAATAACTTCACTGCCTCCTGACTAGATAAACTCTAGTCCTTGAACATAGCAATAAGGTCAGGTTTCAAAAACAGGTGAGAAAAATATTGTTCTCGGCCTTTGAGCCCAAAAGAGTAAAAAGACAAATTCTCGGAAAAGCAAATTTCCTCACGCGTCGCTTTTGCAAATTTTACGCTCGTTCCTTCAAATATATATATATAATATATATATATATATATATATATATATATATATATATATATATATATATATATATATATATATATATAGCAGGTTTTTCTCTATATATATATATATATATATATATATATATATGTTATATATATATATATATATATATATATATATATATATATATATATATATATATATATATATATGGTGCTGTTCCCTTTCACATGACTTCTAAAATTTATGTCCTAAATAATGTTGGTGCTCTTTTGTATTTATTACTAATTATAAAAAAAGAAAAGAAAAGGAGCTTCACTGTCATTATTATTTTTAAATGCTTTTTTCAGTTATATATATATATATATATATATATATATATATATATATATATATATATATATATATATAGATAGATATATATATATATATATATATATATATAGTATATATATATATAAAAATATAGAGAGAAGTATATATATATATATATATATATATATTAGAGAGTGGTAATTTTTTTTTTTTATTCGTCGTAGAGCCAAAAATTATTTCCCCATTTAGGGGCCTGGAGCCGATTTTGGGGGACAGAGGGGGATTGCTTCATACCCCGGAGGGGATGGTTGGAGGAAACCCCCGCGACACCCAAAGACCAAAGAGTGGGGGTTCCAGAGACCATCCCCGGAGGGGGGATTAGTCCCCCGTCGTCCACCTGGAGGCCGAGAGACCTGACTCCTGCCATCTTCATGGTTTACCCTATAGACTTCTTACTAAAAAAAGCACACTTACTTCCAAAATTTTGGTACATTTTAATTATCTCCCCGTCGGCTCGAGCGCCGTAAATGGGGGAAATAATTTAAACAGGACTCAGACAACAAGCAAAAAAAAAAAAAAAAAAAAAAAAAGGTAGATCCCATCCTTAGAATTTTCGGCTGATTCCAAATATATAATCGTTTTACTGTAGGACCTAAGCTGTCTTCTGTGTTACATACTGTAGCATTAAAAAATCTGACCACCATATATATATATATATATAGAGTAGCATATATATATAGTATATATATATATATATATATATATATATATATATATATATATATATATATATATAGAGCATATATATATATATATAATGTACCTACTATATTAAAACATTAAAGGAACGGTGAAGCACAAAAAAAGGAAATTGTTTTATTATCCAAAATAAATTAAATTCTATTTTTTAAAGCAGTATAATAACAAGGGTGTAAACCTTTCCCCTATAAACGGAGTCATCATCTTATAAATGTCCATATATATATATATATATATATATATATATATATATATATATATATATATATATATATATATATATATATATATATATATATATATATATATATATATATATATATATATATATATATATATATATTAAGAAAATATATATATATTTATGAGGACAATATACTAGTAAGATTTAACTTATTATTAGGGTCAATTTGATTCAACACAACCACATCGTAATTATAGCTGAATTGATAGTTACGATACGAATAACGCAAAATATGCGAAAGCTCTTTTGATTACAGAGCTACAAACATAAATTTGAAATATAATGCTTTACTTGAACACAAACAGATATATTAACTGTTAAATAAAACACTACAGTACTACAAAATCAGCTTAGTACAATTTTATTGCTATCCCAAACTGACAAAAATAGTACTTCCAAAGCATTTACGAACGACAAATGAAACAAGTAAATGCACCACAAATATATGATTCGACCGTCGCCGAGTGTGGACTCAGTGGAAACCAGAGGGGAGGCGAAATATAGAGGGACCAGAAGAGAGAGAGAGAGAGAGAGAGAGAGAGAGAGAGAGAGAGAGAGAGAGAGAGAGAGAGAGAGAGAGAGAGAGAGAGAGAGAGAGAGAGAGAGAGAGAGAGAGAGAGAGAGAGAGAGTGAGTTTGAGTAAAGAAGGATAGTCAGAGGCGATTTATTGAAGAGATGAAGTCCAATCTTTGAATCTACTGAAGATTTTATTGGAATATTTTAAGAGAAGAGAGAGAGAAGGACAGCATTTGATTCAATCATGGTGGCTAGAAATTTCAAGGAAAAAGAAAATTACGATTTTGGATTTTAAAAATGTAAAATTTACTTATTTAAATTTATTTTATTTTAGAATCTATTGAGGAGCAGTAAAATTTTGAAATCATTTCTTTTGGCTATTTTGGATAATTAAATACAAATATAAAATTATAGAGAAGAAATTTTAAAAATACGCAAATCGTAGAACGTGGAGCTGTGTTTCCTGTTCATTGTCAGAGTCATGATAAGTAAAATTTTCCTAAATTTTCTTCCACTGCAGTAAGTGGCTGAAACCCTCTGTCACACATTTATTTCTTCCAATGGTAGTGATATATCGTTGGAATGCTAATAGTAATACAACAGTGATTTTGGTATAATGATAAATAATAATAATGTTAATGATAATTTTTAATATGGTGAATATTGCAACAATATTAATATTTAGTGAATATATATAAAAAATAGAAGTAATAGTGGTCAACAGTGATTTGTATGATAATGATACATCAACATATATAATAGTTAATAAAGTAAATTAAATATATACATAGTATTAAATAATATAAATATATTGTGAAATATTGTGTAGGCATAACAATATTAATATTAAAACATAGTGCAGTGATAGTGATAGTAGTGATAATGATAGTAATGATAGTGATAGTATTAATAATGGTGGTGATGTGCATATATGTATATATATGTTGTGTATGTTTTATATGTATTTAGGTTATATATATTTATGTATGTATATGTATATGTATATATATATATGTATATTTTTTTTAATATATTATTTATATAAAAAAAGCGCCCGATAGCTCAGTGTTAGAGCACTCGCCCAACAAAGCGAGGGTCCCAGGTTTGCAACTGGTCGGGTGGGAGAATGTGAACTATTCTCTCCTTGGGCTTGGCTTCGTCCTGCTCGGACGTTAATTGAGTACACCCCTCCCACTTGATTAGGCCTGCCCTAGAGGATGGTGTTATCTCTTAAAAAAAAATAAAAAGTATGTTTATTTAATATTTTGTTGAATGGTGAAAGTTATATCCCGTGACAGCAACCCATTTTATTCTACGTCAGTGTGGGTATCAAACAACAACCTTGTCTACATTCTAAGTAACTTACTTTCATACCAATGGCCAGGCCCCATAGACACCTTAAGTATAAGGCCATCACTATGGTTATGTCCTGGTAATCTATTAGTATTTTAAATCTTCTACTGATAGGTCAATAGCTCGGTGAACACTTCAATAATATATAAAGAACAATCTACCAATTCAATGAAGATCTCCAGGTAATAGATTGACGACGGATTCGTTTTTTGTACCTGAAGCTATCTGAACGGTAGTATTTGTCGTTTAATAATATAGCCAGATTATCGTCAGTGCTCTTGTGCATTAATTTCATATAACTTCTAATATTAAGCAAATAACCTTTAAAGAAAATAATTGACCACAAATTGAATCAACTGACACCCATAAAAAAATAAAAATAAGGAAAATGTATACTGCTTCCTTTAAACAATTTGAAGACGACTATATACATCAACAAACATAAATGCATATAATTCAATGAATTTACATACGTATCAATGTATATAACGGTTTGCAGTAATATTTTAAGACAAAAATATACTAAACTTAAGTACTATA
>JABUQX010145163.1:22500-25000 GCA_015478945.1 Trachelipus rathkii | reverse complement strand
CTCTCTTTTATTCTTCACGGTCTCTCTCCACTTTGTCAACATTAATAATGGACTATCAATCCTGGTGCCAGATGGCTAAAGAATTAGGCCTAAAAGGCAAAGAGTCTCTCGAATTTATTAAAGAAAGAGAGAAAGCTTACAAAGAAGAGAAGGTTGCTGAAGCAGAAAGGAAGAGAGAGGAAGCTCAACTCAAGAAAGAGGAAGCTGAAAGGAATGCTCAACTTAAGAGAGAGGAAGCTCAACTCAAGAAAGAGGAAGCTGAAAGGAATGCTCAACTTAAGAGAGAGGAAGCTCAACTCAAGAGAAGACGATAGGAAAGCTGAAGAAGCCGAACGCACACGGAACTTTGAATTGGAAAAAATAAGACTGTCCAATCAGTCTCAATCGTCCGTCCATTTAAGCAATGTATCCCCATCGACCAATGTTAAGGTACCGAATATGGCCCCGTTCGTCGAATCAAGGGACGAAATGGACGCATACATCCAACGTTTTGAGAGCTATGCGACATCTTCAAATTGGGATCGCAGTTTATGGCCTCTTTATTTAAGTGCGTGTTTAACTGGACGTGCTTTGTCGGTTTATAGCAAGTTGCCTCCCAACTTAGCTAATGATTTTTCCAGCTTAAAGGAAGCCCTCCTTATTCAATTTAACATGACCGAAGATGGTTATAGGGCTAAGTTCAAGGAAGTCAAGCCCAAAGCAGATGAGGGTCCATTACAATTACTGAATCGAATTAAATCGTATCTGTCAAGGTGGTGTGAACTCTCAAGTTTCAACCAAGACTTTCAAGGTTTAACCGATCTTATAGTAGTTGATCAATTTCTCACCTGTTGCCCAAAGGACTTAGCTGTTCATCTAAGAGAGGTAGGACTCTCTAGTTTAAACGACATCGCTTCCCGCGCGGATAGATTTCTCCAAGCAAGGGGTAAGAACCTTTGTTCCAAAAGGGAAGACTTGAACCCTTATGTGACATCCGACAATAATGAGGAGATACAAAGTCATATTACTCAACCTCAACACACCAAAGTTTGTGGATTATGCCACAAAGGCGGCCACGATTCCAGCTCTTGTTATTCTGCCCAAAATGGAAACAACAGATTTCCTCGTAATCGGCATTATTATGATAATAGGTTTAACCGCGATAACAAGACAGCGGAGAAAAGATGGCACGCCCCAAGAAAAGAAATACACAATGCTGCCGTTACAATTGATAATCCTATTAACAAAGGGGACTTTGCAGCGGCATGTCAAATTGTGGAAGATGATGAGTGTGTTGACGTGAGCAAAATGGTAAAGGACGGCATGTTGCACGTCAATGGAAAATCGATCCCCGTTATTTCCATGTCGTGTCAGGATGATCCCGTTATATCCATGTCATGTCAGGATGATTCAAATGTCAGACATTCCCTCATGCCCATAACGAATGGTTCTATAAATGGCGTTGATGTATCAGTACTTCGTGATACAGGGTGTAGTGGCGTAATTGCAAGAAAGAAGTTCGTGAAAAACCATCAATTCACAGGCAAGATCAGAAAAATGCTTCTGATTGATAACACCCTTAGGACGGCCCCTGAAGCAAGAATTTGGATTCGCACTCCGTTTTATACGGGGTACGTCGAAGCTTTATGTCTGAACGACGCCTTATATGATTTAACATTGGGAAATATCCCAGGCGCGCTAGGTCCGGAGACAATAGGTTACGAAAATGATGATAAAATTAATACCGACAAGGACACATCCACTGTTAAAGTTACTTGTGAAGCAGAAAATGCTATCGAAAATAAAAATGATACCAACGTGGACACATCCATTGTTGAAGTTACTTGTGAAGCAGAAAATGCTGTTGAAAATAAAAATGATACCGACGTGGACACGTCCATTGTCGAAGTTACTTGTGAAGCAGAAAATGCTACTGAAAATAATGATAAAATTAATACCGACGTGGACATAACCATTGTCGAAGTTGTTTATGAAGTTGAAAATGCTATTAAAAAAAATAATGATAAAATTGATGTCGGCAAAGACACATCCGTCGCCGAAATAACTCATGAAACTGAAACTGCTACAAAAGATAGTAAGACAGTGGAAAGTTTGAATGGAAATCTCCCATTCCAAAACCAAGAAAACTCCTCACATTCAAGCTGTTTTGGAGCCAGTATTAATGAGACAATAAAGTCTGAGGTGAAAGCAGTGATGCCTGAGGATGTTAATAGTAGATTAGAGGGAAGAGTGTTCCAGTTAACACCAGTGGAAGAAGAATATGAAAGGAAGTTGAGAGAAGAGAAAAAGTCTCAAACTGAGGCGTCATCTGAAGATCAGCTGACCACTCCTTTGGAAAATATCCAAGCTGAAAATGATGATGCAGATGCAGTAGTACCTGAAGAAAATAAAGAGAAGGAGAAGGAACTTCAAAACCATGAAGAGAATGGTATAGTAGAATCTGCAGAAACATTACACTATGATGCTCTTTCTTCTCCTCTCGCTCAAGAATCTCGTGCAG
>JABUQX010145163.1:0-15000 GCA_015478945.1 Trachelipus rathkii | reverse complement strand
TTATTATTATTATTATTATTATTATTATTATTATTATTATTATTATTATTATTATTATTATTATTATTATTATTATTCTTTGATCCAAGTTGGTGGAAAAGTTATAAAGGGAGAGATTCTTTTGTCTATCTCATTATTCTCTAAGCTGCCTTTATATTTAATTTTTATAATTAGGAAAAAAGAAAAGTCAATATACACATTTGCATATTACATGATATATATATTATAATATATATAAAAAATAATATGGCAAATAGTGCATATTATAAATGTTTCACTTCTCTAATAAAAACTTCTATCTCAATATTTTTCGCGCCTCTAACAACCTAAAGGAGCTATTTCATTAGCTGTTACTTAAGGAGGTCTCAGGCCCAAACAAACGACTGTTCTTGTGTTCCAACTCTATTTAAAACATCGTTTTCTCCAAAACCCTCTCTAATCCCCTACTCTAATTCTCTCTAAACCCCTAAAGTTTCTCCCTCTCATTCCCTCACCATTCTCTCGGTCTCTCAATCCCTTTCCTGAAGTGAAGTCTAAAATGGATTTTTGGACTGAAGTGACGTCAAAATAGATTTCTTGAAATAAATCTAGATTTAAATCTAGATTGATTCCTAGATTTAGGAATAGATTTAGGAATGAGAATTCCCAGATTGAGAGCTATGATTCACAGACTGATTTCAACACCATGGCGCCAACTTTTACGATCCAAAGCGTAAAGAAATGGTGACTCAGGTCATAAAAAAGATATTAAAAGAAAATTTAGTTAAACAAAAAATGTTGAAATGTGGCAGAAGCTTGAGAAGTGGATTATGAAGCAGAAATTTGTTTTCGAATTATGAATTTTAAATATCAATAAACTTAGTTTCTTGATTTCAAATATTGTGAAATAATTTTACAATAAGGACTCTGCCTCAGAAAATTAAAATTCATAAGGATTTTAATTCTAATAGTACTATAAACTTATAATTCAAAAATAAATGCAGAAAGGGTATTAGTCATGTAGAAAGGATATTAGTCCAAGTTAGCAATATTAGAATATACTTCTACTTCTTGTGAAGTGGATAATCTACATGGAATAGGTGGTGGCATCGGAGGTTTGGGTATTAATGATTGCCTAAATTTTAAGGTTGTACCAAGGGTTCAATTTCAATTTGATTCTCTAAGGAACTTTGAACTGGGGTTACCTCTAATGGAAAGGTTGACATGGGTATATTATTCAATGGAATATCTTGGGGTTCTTGATTTAATTCTTTCAAACATTTTCTACACAATGCTTTTCTATAAGACCAATACTGTCTAGTCTCTTATTCCACTGAACTTCTTTCATTATTTGAAATTTTGGGAACAATGCTGAAGATATATTTGGCAAAGCAACATGAGTTAAAAAATTAAACAAAACTTTATCGGATTGAGCGATTAATGAAGTTAATGAAATATTTTTCTAAATGAATGGGATTTTTAAATTGATAATTAGCAGAGGTAAAAGTACAACCATGTGGGATATTAAAAATAAAATTATTTATATGCTGTACTGAATGAGGTCTTTCACAAGATATAGAAGCTCTAACTTTTTCTGCGAAAGATATAATAGTAAAATGTCCTAGGGTTACTGTAAAAGGTTCTTTAGATTTGAAAATAGTTATAGGACATGAAGAAAAATTAGTAGTATAGTTAAGCAAAAGCGATAGCAAGCATGTTTTGTCATCAATGGATGTAAAAGGTTGTGATTGAGGGCAAACTGCTGTTTTCCCAATGTTACGACAATAATCGTGGACCGAATTTCGCAAATAAGTATATTTTCGCACCATAATTAACAAAAAGGTAATTATTTGGTGTATTATACATTATTCGAACGGATGTTTCATTAAATGGAATGAATGTTGGGAATGGAATTAACTTATATGAAATAAATTTTTCATTTGAAATGAATGGAATTAATGTGATTAATTCAAATGGATTAGTGGTTGATTTTATAGTCCATGAGTATGTCAAAAATGAATGGTATGTTGTTGCTTCTAATGGTATAATAGGATGTAATTTAGTAGCTTGTGTCATTTCTAGTATATATGGTAACAAAAAGATGGGTGAATAAAGTTGATCATTAGTTATCTTGTTTTTAGCTAATTGTAATGAAGTCATATAACTAGTTGATGTATCATTGTAATACTGTTAACTGAATGTTCAACTAATGTAAGTAATGATTTGATACTACCTAGTTGATTAAGTATGTTGTGGGTTGCAAGTGATCTGTTTTGAAATTCAATTAGTTTTTGTAAGTTAATTTGAAATTCTCCTAATGTTCGGGTATTTGACTTTAATTGTTCTTTAAGTTCATTAACTAATAAATTTGAAGTACTCGCAAAGTTCCCTAATATATTTATCTTTTTCCTTAAAAATTTAATTTGTTTATCAGTAGCGGTACCAAATAAAATATTAAGAATATCTCCTCCCAATTCGAAAGCGGCTCTTTTATATCTAGTTTGAGAGTAGAAATCCAGGGTAAGCTTTTAATTTCAGCTAATTTAAGGGATATTACTTTAGTTCTAATTTTAATGAGTTGAAATTCCCATTTGTGCGCTCGTTGATTTATGGAAATATTAATAAAATTATCATTAAACGCAGGCAAAAATTTATCTTTTAAAGTATCTACCATTTTGGTGGTTCTATAAATAGTAGTTTTAATTTCTGATGGGCATTCTAAAGATACAATCAAGTCAAGATATCCTTCAATGAAATTTACTTCACCGGAGTGATACAAAATGATACCTGGCAGTACTCGTGTTTCTTCATTAATGTTAGTGGAGATGGATAAGACTGCAGGTAAAAGAAGTAATGCAAAAACTGGATGTAACATTTTCATTACAGTCTGAAATGATTATTACTTTGATTTAATAAATGAGGTCGCCGTTTCATTAAAGTAAAATGAAAATAATTAATTAAATGTATTAAATTCTTTTTAAAGTTACCTATGATTATACTAGAATTACGTTAATTTTTTAAAATTTAAAATTGGAATCAAGTTTGATATGTTTCTGATAATAAATTTTATAAATGAAATTAAATAATTAAAAATAAAATGAACTTCATAAAATGAAATGATCTTGGATAATAAAACTAAAGATAAGAAATCTTCAACATTCTGATTATAATTAAAATGAAAATTAAAATTAAAAAGCTTTAAGTGAAAACTTAAAAATTATTAACATTCTGATTATAAAAATTTCTTACTATTAATAAAAGCTGATTATATAGCATAAGGCTAATTAATATTAATAAAAGCTGATCAGGCTAATTAATATCAATCAATCAAAGCTGATTATAGCATAAGGCTAATTCTGAATTAAAATCAAAATTAAAAATTAATAAAATTCTTAATATTAATAAAAGCAAACTGATTATATAGCTTAATGCTAATACTTAATTAAAATTAATTAAAATAATTCTGATTATATTTTTATTATTCTAATATTAAAACGAAATTTTTCGATTTTTATTTTGTTTTTCTTTTTAAAATAAAAAATAATAATAAAAAATATTACTAAAAAAAAAAATATAAATATAAAGTATATAAACGTTGTTATTTTACGAAACGTAAATTTAAAATTTTTTCTATTTTTTTATGGGTTTTTTAGTTTCAAAAGAAAAGACTGACCCCTGGGGGCAAAAAAAATTTTCCGAATTCGTAACGGACATAATAAAAATATATATACTTATACTAAAAGAATAAGAATAGAAAAGTGTAAACATGTGTTTTGTGTAATATATTGTAATAGAAATATAAAAACTTAAACCTAAAGGTTATGAACACAAATAAAATAAAATAAAAGATTTATTTACAAAAATTTTATACAATCTAAGAGATTTTAACTCTTAGGAGGCAAGTAGTGGAGTCGTATTTCCTCTTCTAGTCATCTCTAATGGCAAAACAACTGGAGGTCTCTTTAACACTGGTTCAGACGACTCTTTTGTTGTTTTATCAGTTCTTGGTGATCTTGGTGGTAGAGGTGGAGGAGATTCTTGCTCTCTTTGCCTTGTTTGGCTTCTTGTAACCCTTGGTTCCACATCCCTCGGACCTCTGAATTGTTGGTGAGGTCTATACGACGGATCTTCTTTCCTATCATCTCTTGTGCCTTCAGATGTTGATAAATCCATAAATTCTTCTGGAGGTGTTACCTCATCATCTTTGGGAAGTGCTTCAGAACTTGGCACATTTTCCCCTACAGTTCCATCTGCAAGTGGTGTTACCAAAGTATCCTCTTGTACTTCTGCAATGACAGGCTGTTCCTCGTGTTCAGAACTGTCTGAAATATATGAATCCTCTTGTCTGATTGGTGATAGAGATGGTCTATATCCTCTTACTTGAGTTCTTGTTTGGGGAGTAGAATTTATCAATCTACTTCCTTGAGGAGTATCAGATATTATTTGATTACAAGAAGTTTGTGTTTCTTCTACGATTCTGTTGTTCTTGTGTTGAATCCTCTGATATAACGTTTTGTTCATCATAAAAATTAGGGGGAATCCACGAAGAAGTGGTTGGAGATTCTTGATCATCTTCCTGTCGATCTACTTCTTCAGGTTCCACTCTTGTTGTTCTTTCTGTTGTATCTTTTGGGGAATAATGTTTCTTGAATTGCATCTGGATTCCAAATCTCATCATTATCAAATGAAAAATGAGATTCTGTAATCTTTTCAACTGGAATTATCTTTACATTATCCCGGTGAACCGGAAATAATCTTCGTTGAATTTAAACACGAAAGCATAAGCTTATTTGGCTCCTTTATTTGATTTACAATAAAAGGACCTTCAAATCTTTTGTTCAACTTTGAACTTTGTTCTGGTTTCTTTACAGCATTTACAAAAACATAATCGCCCACTTTCAATTCTCTTTGTGTGGCATGTTTGTGCTGTTGTTCCATAGCTTTAATTGTTTCTTTTTCTAGATTTTCTCTAGCTAAATCTCTTATAGCTTCCATTCTTTCCACTACGACATCTACCTCATCTGATATGAATTTTCTGTTTTCCGATTTATTTGTAAATGGAGAGACATAATCAGGCATCTCGTAGGGAAGTCTCTTTATATATCCATGCAGGACGAAATGTGGAGATGATCCAATTGATCGATTATACGATGTATTAATTGCTATTTGAGCAAAAGATAGGTATTTTGACCAATCTCTTGATTATCTTTTACAAAATGACGGAGGAAATTTTCAATATCTGCATTCAATCTTTCAACTACACCATTTTGACTTGGTTTGTAGGGCAGAATATTGACTTTTTTTATCCTCCAAGCTTTACACAGCTCTTTGAACGCAGCTGATGTGAATTCTGGGGCATTATCTGAAGCTAGTATTTCTGGACTAGAATGCCGACATATCACTCTTTCTTGTAAAGCTTGAGCAAATTTCTTGGCTTGTTCTTGATTTACAGGCAACTAACTCGCAGTAGCGTGTTAAAACATCTCTGAAAACGAGAATGTGTTTGGCTCCTGAAATCGAACATGTGGGAAGTTTTCCTATACTATCCACATGTACTCTAGAAAACGGAGTATAAGGAAGAGGCCATCTGTTAATTTCTGCTTTTGGAGGCCTAGGACCTTTAACCTTAGCACAGGATACGCACTGAGAACAGTACTCCTTTACTAACTTACTTAGATGAGGAAAAACGTATCTCTCTCTAACTCGTTTTTCAGTCCTCTGTTGTCCTCCATGCCCACTTCCAAGTGAAGAATGGCATTGATCTATAACTGAGTAGATCATGCTATCTGGTACTTGTATTACATAAGGTTCCTTTCTGGTTGCATAGTACAACACTTTCTTATGGAAAATATGTGGATAAGTTTTAGGGTTTTCCTTAGCCCACTTAACTAATTCTTTTAATCTAGGGCAATTTTCTTGTTCCCTATTGAAAGTTTCTTTCGTTAGAATAAAATCTTTTCTTGGTAGCATCGGTTTCTTTTCTCCTTTAAAGAAATAAACGTTTGGAGCTTTTGCTGGATGCCTACTCAAATAATCAGGAGGTATATTAGTCTTTCCTGTCTTATACTTAATAGTTGGTGAAAAACTATTAACAAATAAATTCCACCGGGCCAACCTCCCAGTCTGCTGCTTATTACGGAAGATAAAGCAGAGAGGTTGGTTATCAGTTAATATGGTGATGGGATAACCAAACACCGTATTTTTAAACTTCTGTAGTGAGAAGACAACAGCTAAACATTCTTTTTCTATAATATCATAGTTTAGTTCACTGCCTCTTAACACTCTTGAAACAAAGGACAATGGCTTTTCTTTGCCATCGTCCGACATTTGGTAAAGAACTCCCCCTATTCCATAGTCACAGGCGTCTGTACCTATAAAAAATGGCTTGGAATAATCTGGGAAAGTTAACTGAGGTTGCACCACAAGCTTCTCTTTTAAGAGCTCAAATGCTTTTTGGTGTTCTTCCTTCCATTCAAACTTAACATTCTTTTTTATTAAGTTATATAATGGTTTCGCAATTAGTGCAAAGTCACTAATTAAAAAGCGAAAATACGAGAAAAATCCTAATAAGGATTGTGTTTCTTTAACACTTGTTGGAGGGACGAAACTCTTCATTGATTCTATCTTCGCTGGGTCTGGTGAAATTCCGTCTCTTCCTATTTTAAATCCTAAATACAAAACCGAAGTTTGTAGAAAATGACATTTGGTCAATTTAACTCTCAATTTATTTTCTCTAAACGCAGTAAAAACTTTCTTTAAGTTTTCAAAATGTTCTGCCTTATTTTTACCCATGATTAAGACATCATCTAAATACACTTGGGCAATAGGTCCTAATAAATGGTTCAACGCGACTTGCATTGTCCTAGCATAGGTACTTGGGGCATTGCGGTGCCCAAATAATAATCTGGTTGGGCAGAATAATCCTTTCCTTGTACGGAAAGCCATTAATTTCTGTGTTTCCTCCTCGACTTCGAGGGAATGGTACGCGTCGATCAAGTCACAACTAGTGAAAATCGTACTGCCGCCTAGGGACGAAAATATCTCGTCTATTGAGGGCAGTGGGTACACATCTGGGACGCTGAAGGAGTTCAGGTGCCTATAGTCTATACAGACTCTTGGTTTGTTAGAGTTTTTCTTGGCCACCACCAGTAGAGGTGAACTATGTGGCGAATAGCAAGCTTTAATATATCCTTTCTTTAAAGCTGCATCTGTAAAATTATCTATGTCTTCCAGGTAGCGATGTGGGAGACGATACTGTTTTCTAAAAATAATCTTTGGAGCATCTGGAGTAAGTTCTATTTCAAACTTCTGTATAGGACATACAGGAACTGCATCATCATCTAGAGCAATAACGTCCTTGTATTCCATTAACAAATCTAGAAGTTCTTCTAAATGCTCAGGTTTCTGTAAAATAGAAACATCTGCTTCTTCTTTACTTAAATTTTCTGTTACAATCTCTCTGTATGCATTTTTCAACTGCTTATCTGATAAATTTTCTGAGCAGGTTACTATACAAGTAGAACCTATTTGCTTATTTTCTGTAGCAGTTGCAGTTTTATTAAAATCTTCTTCTTCAATAAGTTCTAAAATAGGATGACATTTACCTATGTTTTTATTTCTTCTTAAATAAAAAGGCTTGTCACTTAAATTAATATAACTCAAAATAACTTCATTGTTTCTAACTGGGCATACAGAATTTGCAAAATATAATGGCCCTAAGGAAAAAGCAGGTGTTATTAAACACTTCTTTTCCAATTCCAAATCTCTTTTATTCTCAGGTCTGACTTTCAAATAACCATAAGAATGAGCAGGTGCCATTGTTTCTTCTATTAATAGCAATTGAACTTCTATTTCTTCGTCTGCTATTAAAGGTCCTTCCTCTACAGGAGGAAGTTGTGAATTTTCTTTGTTCTTTTGACGAACAACAGAATTTTCATTCATTTCTATGTAGGCTTCTTCAATGAGCCTGTAGTAATTTCTGTCTTTGTAGGCTTCTTCAATGAGCCTTTAGTAATAACTCTCTTTGTAGGCTTTTCCAATGAGCCTTTATTAATTAATCTCTGTGTAGGCTTTTCAAGAATGGAGCCTTTATTAATTACTGGTTTACAATTATCACTGTAATTGTTTAATTTAAACTTATTATTCACATTGGAATCTTTTCTATGATTATTAATCATTCTGTCTTTCTTAGTTATCTTTTTAGCTTGATTCATGAGAAAAAAGCTTCCCAATTTGGCAAAGATTCTGACTTTAATTTCATGATTCTCTTCTTTAAGATTTAAATGTGATGAAGAAAGGTCTATGGTTATAGGTAAAGTAGCTAAAAGACTTGTACCTAATAAAATTCCATTCCAAGCTCCAGTGCTTTCAGTTTTACATACTAAAAAGGTAACTGGGTAATACTGTTGGTGTAGTCTTAGAAGTAGATCAACTTCTCCTATAGGATGGATCATCTGAGTTCCAATCCCTTGGACTATAATACTAGCCTCTTTAAGAGATAGTTTAAATCTTCCTTCTCTTTCTATTTCTTTTAATCTATCCAACGATATCAAACAGGTTGTGCTCCCCAAATCTAGTAGGCTATGCACTTCAACCTCGTTCTGACCTTTTGTTGGAGTCAAAAATATTGACAAAAAATAATGACATCCCAATTTTGGGGGTCTAATTCCTACACCAAAGAAGCTAGAGGTTACTATAACACCTCTCTTCTTTAAGCTTGAAGTATTTTCTTTAATTTCTGTTCTATTTACCATTTCTTCATTTAAATCTTTGCCTGGAATCAAAAATTTTGTTCTCTTTCTGAGAGATCTGGTTGAAAAAACTGTTCGTTCTCTTCTTCTTCATCTTCAGCTCCAGATATTTCTTCATGTTCTGGATCTGCTTGATGATTAGAAATCAGATGAACTCTGGTTGTTTTCTTAGGACTCTTACCTTGATAGCTACGCTCATTCTTGTAAGAGTATGGCTTTCTAGTATTTGAATCATTTTTAATCTCGACTCTTCGAGCTTTGACCCCATTATCAAAATCAGTGGGGTTATTATATGGTATAACCATATTATTTTCATTTTCATTTGGGATCCACACAGGTGCATTCTTGCAATTAGACGTCGAACCCCTGGCGTGGAATTTCCAACATACTCGGCAATATGTGGTATTCCAACCACAGTTTTTAGAATGATGACCTAAAGATTCACATTTTAGGCAGTAGTCCATGGACTTTATCTCTTTACTGGAGAGTTTTTTCATCACTCCTTTATTAGGTCTGATATTTGGAGAAGGGCTTGTCCTTTTTCCTGAATTTCTAGAAGTATTCTTTTTATTTCTCCATTCCATGCTCTTGTTCTTCATGGAAGGGTTATACACAGTTCTTTCTTTTCTAGAATCACTGTTATTAGTGCTATTATTTTCTGTATAGAATACTCTAGCTGTATTTCTTCTATCTTGTTCTGCTCTATGGTTAGTTTGGAACAAGGCACCTTCTTCTATTTGACTGAGTTTTTCCAAAATTTCTACGAAACTCAAGTCTGGATTAAAGACTTTTAAAACCTTTTCTCTAAGTCTTCTATAATCTCTGAGTTCTTCCATACTCTCTAAAATCTTAGTCATAATTAAGATATTTATCTGTTGAGAAGTAAATCCAAAGGAAGTCTCGATATCAATAAGTTTTCTCTGGTATTCCCAAAGGAGATTCTTCACGTCCAACATGAATTCAGTAAGAGTTACATGTGGTCTCCTTTGAAATTTCATGAACTGTTTCAAAAGACAGAAGATTGTCTCGGTTTTTTCTGGTTTGAGAAAAATCTTCAATTGAATTAAAAAGTCTTCTAGGGTCTTGCACCTAGAGAAGCTGCTATCCTTCAAGATATACTGGCGGGCCTCGGATGTGAAATCAGAAGAGATTGTGGTCTTAGCATAGTCTATTTTCTGTCTTTCAGTTATTAGGCCTAACGTACGTATCTTCTCTTGTAACGTAGAAAGGTAATCCTCAAACTTAATTCCCACCCAAGCTTGTGTCTTGGTATTTCTTCCATACAATTTTAATTCTTTAGGCAATTCTGGTAATGGAGGGGCATACGCAGCGTTTGGATAGTATCCTCCATAAGGGGGTCCATATGGGTATGGATTGTAACCAGGTTGCATTGTAGGAAGGGGTTGTTGACCCTGTAAGAGGTGGCTGCATATTTAAAGGATTATTTAAAGTATTTTGGGATGGCCCCCACGGATACTGAGGTTGTCCTCCATATAGGGTATCACTTGGTTGGTTCTGTCCCCAAGTTCCACTAAATTCACTCCTATTGTTAAATATTTCTGTTTGGCCATTCCAGGAAGGATAAGTTTTCTTTTTATTTGAAGGGGGAGTGGCCCCCGATGCATTTAAATGTATATTAAAGGTATTATCCAAAACATTTGTCTTTTGAAGCACCTTAGGTATCCTTGTTGTATTTTCTGTATTTCCTGGTTGATGCCAGTCCCAAGCTGTTCTCTGATTTGGGTTTAACGACATTGTATCAATGTTAGAAGGAGGTAGATATACTGGAGGAAGTCCCATATCCTTTTGTGTGGGTTCCCTTATCTTGGGTTTTGCTCCTGTATTCTCTTCTGTTTTCTGTCCATCCGTAGTCTTTATTTCTGTTACATCATGTTCTTCATCTTGAGTAACATCTTCTGTATTGTCTTCTTTATTGGTATCATCCATGTCCTCATCCTTGTTCTCTGTTGAATCATCATTTTCTAAGTCTGTATTATCCCCTTCGGCTCCTCCTGAAGCTCCATTAGGGTCAACTGGTCCGGCTATAGCCCTTTGAACCAGGTAGCAGAGAACGAGAAACAATGTTGAAAATACGAAGACGGTAAAGACTATTGGTTCAAACATAGTCATGATTAAACTTTAATTAATTCAAGTTAATCAAATAAAAAAAAACTAAGTTCTCAAACTGTTTCTAAAAAATTAAAAAAAACTAAAGTCTCAAAATATTTTTCAAAGTTTTCAAAAAAAGTTTTTTAAAAATATTTTCAAAGTTTTCAAAACACTAAGTTTTCAAAATATTTTTTCAAAGTTTTCAAAAATATTCAAACTGTTTTCAAATATTTTTTCAAAAAATTTTCTATGTTCAAAGAAAATATGTGAAGTTCTATTTAAATTCAAACAAAAGAATTTTAGATCAGTATTAACTTTTAATTACTGTTTAAAGTTAATCACTATTAAATTTAAAAATTAAAATTTAATCACTTTTGATTCTAAGTTCAAAATTAAAAATAATTTTCTTTTAAAATTATTTAAAAATTTTCAAAGTTCAAAAATAAAAATAATTTTCTTTCAAAATTATTTAAAAAAATATTAAAGTTCTATTTTCAAAAATAAAAATAATTTTCTTTCAAAATTATTTAAAGTTCAAAAATAAAAATAATTTTCTTTTCAAAATTATTTAAAAAAAAATTAAAGTTCTGATTGATAATTACTTTTAATTAGTTTTCTGTACTGTAATTAATTAAGAAACAACTATCCCCTTTTTCTAGTCGGGTGTGTTCTTAAAATGTTAAAGGTCAACTTATTTGTCAAAGGTGAACTATTGTTCTTCAAAGTTCTTCAAAGTTGTTCTATGTTCTTCTATTAAATGTTTTCTGAGTTGAAATCAATCAAACTGTATACCAACAAATTTATTTTTCCAATTCTGTTATAAATTGTGGTTTCTAAAATTTCTGTTGCAGTAGAATAATATTTCAGGTCAAAAATATGAATTTTCAAATTTTGGATCTAAATATAACAATTCTGTTATTTTTTAGGTCAAAGAAAACAATTTCTAATGTTTTTAGGTCAAAATAAAATAATTTTCTGTATTTAGGGTCAATCAGGGCAATTTTTGGGTCTGTGACCTTTTTTGACCTTTTCTTGACCTTTTGACCTTGATTTGACCTTTTGACCTTGGATGACCCCTAGTGACCCCTAGTGACCCCGGGTGACCTCTGGTGACCTCGGGTGTCTCTTGGTGACCTTTGGTCTTAGTGACCTTTTCTGAATGGTCTAGGGTCTTGTCTAAAAGGTTCTACCTCACTTTGATAATTATTAATTACGTTTTGTTAAATCACAAATTTTCGATAATTAAAAAAAGAACTTATTTTTTAATTCACTCAAAAAAAGAAAAACACTTGGCTTCTAAGCCCACTAAAAAAAACGATAAACCCGTTAAAAATAAACGAAATCGCAATTTTACCACCTGAAAATATTCGCGGGACTACGACAAATATAATTAATCAAAAATTATAATGAAAAAGTAATTAATAAATTTATTATTAATAAAAACAAAATCGATATATATATATATATATATATATATATATATATATATATATATATATATATATATATATATATATATATATATATATATATATATATATATATATATATATATATATATATATATATATATATATATATATATATATATATATATATATATATATATATATATAAAACAATGTGTGTGTGTGTTGTTTGTGTATGCGTATAATACCGCGCGATAAAAGAAAGAAATGATATGAGGGAAAAATGAACGAAGAAATGAATGGGGGTAAAAGTGAACGAAGAAATGAGGAGGGGATCAGTTGAGCCAGATTTCAATCCCTCACTTTACTCTTTTGGAGGTAAAATCCCTTCCCCTGCAATTCTCCCATTCAACGACAAATTTTTCCCTTCCCTCCGCTCTGGAGGTAATTCCCCAATTCAATGCCGCTTTTCTAGTATCCCTCAACTCCTTTCTCTTATCCCCTTTACTATTTGATTCATATATCATTGAATGAATATAACAAATTTACTAACGCACGTTTTATGTAACAACTCCTTCTTATGAAGTTTTATGTTCCTCTGCTACTGTTTCTGATTTTTAGTAATCTTTGACTAGCTCTAATTACTTAACTAATTATAATTAACGAATAATTTTTTCACTAAACTGATTGACTAAGTCTATACTATCTTTTAGTCAAATAAAAAAAATTAATTAAATTTTAATTAAATTAATTAATTAAAAGGGGTGATTACCATATTTCCTATTGTATACTTAAAAAATCTTCCACTTTTGGAACAAATACAAGGAAATATGCAATCCAATAATTTTTTATATTATTTTGTTAGTATTTTTGCCTTAAAAAAAAACAAAAAAAAACATACAATAATGAAAAATAAAGACAATAATGTCACTAATCAAAATTTAGTTTTATTAATATATTCTTTATATATTAAAATGTCTCTAAAATTTTGTTATTTTCACACTTTTCACACAAAGTAATAAAATAGCCTCTTTCAATGGCTATAATGGGGAATTTTTCCTGTCACCCATTTATTTATTTTTTAAAATTTTGTCTTGTAAATTTGGAAAACACTAACAAATGTTTTCTTTAAATTTATAACACCTTTTGTGTTTGGAAATTCCCACAAAATTAAGTATAACGTATATTAAAGCCCAAAGGCGATAGTATAAACATATACTCTTTGTGTAATTTCCATTAATTTAATTTTTAAGTGTGAAATTTGTTTTTTGGTGTGTTAATTAATTTCTGTACTTACAGTACGTCGAAATGATTTTCCACCTTTAACAGCTTGGCAAAGGTTTAGATTTGGAAACATCTGTTGGTGACAAAGAAGTCACCTCTCTCGGAATGCAATTGGCACTTGTGGACACAGAAGAAATATCCTAGATTCGTTTAAAGCAAATCCCTCAACCGTCCTTTACGGTCTTTTATCTTTGTAGTCGAAATAACGCCTCTACTCGTCGCTAATTGCGAAGTCGGCAATGACCATTGCAAAGAAATGGGAGAAAATTACAGCCTCAATATCCTGTCAAGCTTGAAGCCAGTCTGGTGACAATGAAGAGTTTTGTGTCACCTTATGGAGGTTGAATAAACGCGGCAATTCCAAAGAGGTTTTATTTCTACATCCTAACATAAAATCTTCTAAAAAATACAGTTTCCAAACCAAATCTGAAAAACCTAAATAAAGAATAGGAAATACGATATAAGTAATCTAATCTTTAAAAAATAATTAAGCTGTAATTAAAAATTAATTAGTCGTATTTCAATATAACAATATTATAACAAATACAAAAAATATATTTCATGAATACAATAAAAATCATTTTCAAATAAACACATCAAAATTCTCCAATATTACAATTCATATTTTTATTAAAAATAATAAAAGTATTAATTGCAATATAATAATTAATTACAATATATATTTCAAAGTTAATTAACAAATATATTTCAATACAATATTTCATTCTTTATTTTTAAAATAATCAATAAAATATTACAAAGTAAAACAGGCTTTAAATATTATTATTATTATTATTATTATTATTATTATTATTATTATTATTATTATTATTATTATTATTATTTAAAGTAATTCACAATTCTTTACCTTTGCACGGCGATGGAAATGTTTTTTAAGAGAAAGTGAGAACGTCCTTTGTTCGTCTCATTAATCTGTCTTTGTCTTTAAATATTATAATTAAAAAATGGAAAGAAAGACAGTATATAATTTTGTACATTATATAATATATATAATATATATAATATATAATATAAGCAAAATAATATACTATATCATGTTTCACTTTGCTAAATAAAAAAAACTCTATCTCAATATAATTTTCGCGCCTCTAACAACCTAAAGGAGCTATTTCATTAGCTGTTACTTAAGGAGGTCTCAGGCCCAAACAACGACTGTTCTTGTGCTCATACTCTATTTAAAAACATCAAGCTTCTCCAAAACCCTTTTAATCCTACTTCCAATCTCTCACTAAACCCAAAGTTTCTCCTCTATTCCCCACCATTCTCTATCCTTCTCTGAAGTGAAGTTCAATGATTTCTTTATAAATCTGATTTGAACTAGATGATTCTCAGATTTAGGAATCGATTTTAGGAATAGATTGATCTTAGCGGCGCACGAAAACGCGAAGCCTACCGATAAATGCGAAACGGTTAAACACCCAATCACTATAACCGAACGAAGTACAACA
>JABUQX010145162.1:20000-22500 GCA_015478945.1 Trachelipus rathkii | reverse complement strand
TATTAACTCTCCGAGACCTGAGAAAGAAAAACTGAAGGCTACCACAACACAGGGAGGCAGAGGAGAGGAGGCAGAGTTGGAGAGTGGTAGAGAGGGGAGAGGGCAACAACACCCCACAAAAACAACAAAGACATTTCTCATTAATTCAAAACTTATTAAAATATTAATTAGTTTAAGAAATAGTTTCCAGTATTTAAAAAACATTTTATATTTATAAAGTTTGGCCCTCTTTGCAAAACTAACTTTAAAATTGTTTCTGTAATTATCATTTTGTTTCTTGTTTTTTAAAATATGGTAGCAGCAGCAGCATAGTTGTTATGAAAAAGTTATATATATATAGATATATATATATATGTTAGGCAGCAGTAGTAAAGATATATATATATATATATATAGAGTATATATTAGTTTTTTATATAGTATATATATATATATATATATGTGTAAGATTGTATAGTAAATCTCACCATATATATATATATATATATATATATATATATATATATATATATATATATATATATATATGTATGTTAATAAGGTTATATATATATATATATGAGTATATATATATTTGACTCAATGTACAGATCCCACCACGGCTCACAAAGAGAGGCCACACTGAGTTGAAAAAATCAACATCATGGGTGGGTCCTGGCATGTACATATTTTGAATGTCAGGGAAAATTTGAATGGCGAAGTGAATATTCAGTTCAAAAATAAATAAAAATAAATAAATTATAAAATCTTACATTATAAACAGTCCTAGTATTACATACCAAAAATCTTATGTTGTAAAGAATATCTTCGTTTCTTGGAGATAAGAAAATAGAGTTACCAAGTGGGAAGATTCAGAGTAAGATATGAATAATCTTTTTGGTGTTGGACCATGGAAAATGACGATTTGGCGGTTCATCTGGGGACAATCACTAGTATATGTCGAACAGATTTCTTGGGTATGGCGATGGCAAATTTACAGATGGTAGGGTCCTGTAACATACAGTGACTGAGAGTGAATATTTTTGTGGAAAATAGGAGGCGTGCAAGATCTGAATTCTCGTGTGTAAACGTTTTCGTCAGTGGGGAGAAAGACCAACGAATTAATAAGTTGTTTTTTATATATATATAGAGTATAGAGTATAGAGTATATATATATATATATATATATGTAATATATATATATATATATATATATATATATATATATATATATATATAAGTATGTATGTATGTATGTATGTATGTATGTATGTATGTATGTATGTATAAAGTGTATTTTTTAAGTAAATATTTAAACATCTAAGTATGTATGAAGTATAAAGCGTATAAATATATAAATATATATAGGTATATCTATATATATATATATATATATATATATATATATATATATATATATATATATATATATATATATATATAGTTATATAAATATATGTTGTTATATATAATTATAAAAATATATATATATATATATATATATATATATATATATATAGAGAGTATAAAGTATATGTTATATATATGTATATATATATATATTATAATATATAGGTCTATATATATAGTAGTATATATACATATATGCACCTATATATATATATAGCATCTTTGTTTGTATATATATAGTTTTATATATATATATATATATATATATATATATATATATATATTTTTTTTTTTTGAGGGGGATTTCGAGAATTTGTCATTTGATCTTGATAGGTTCGCAAATTTTTATAATATTCTGGGACAATAAAAATATCAAAATCAAGATTTCATATCAAACAATTGCTACCGTTACGTCTTACATGACTTACCAGTTTCAATCGCCGTAAATGGGGGCATGTCAGCAGTTGATTTTGGCTCTTGATTCTGGTTCTCTCCAACTCTGGTGGAACTTGGTAGTATTGACTCCGCATAATATATATATAGATATATGTAGGTAAAGAGATAGTATATATATATATATATATAAGTATATATATATATATATATATATATAAATGAATAAATAAATGAATATAAAATGAATATGAGTCACAGAAGATTTTACCGTCATGGATTCGTTGGACCTGCGTTGCTGAGTTAACAACAACCGGATGCTCTATCCACTAGCCATCCACGTCCCCAAAAAAGATCGCTTCAAACGTAGTTTTTAAAGCACCTTTTCATCCCATACAGAGAGTATAGTAGTAAAGTATATATATATATATATATATATATATATAGTTATATGAGCAGTTATATATATATATATATATATATATATATCAAATCCTGGGGGGTTTGAACCCTTACCCTTGAGATGGTACTCCAGAGTGTTACCCGAAACCAATGATTGGCTAAAAGAAAACCCATCATTTTACCTCTCTGAAAGCTTAGCTTCCTGGGCAAGAGGGAGCGAAGGCGTGTCTTTGACACCTAACCTCCGACGGGCCTCCCCACCAACACTCGGGTCAGGGGCAGCACTGGGTAATTTTTAACCGGACATTATTAGAAA
>JABUQX010145162.1:2500-15000 GCA_015478945.1 Trachelipus rathkii | reverse complement strand
TAAAAACTCAACTTCTTCATATCTCTCTCTCTCAAAAACACCTTCCAACTTTCCTATTTTCTTCGACAGCTCTAACGTCTCAGCCTGTGAATAACATAAACATTCTTGGTCTCAACATAAACAACAAATTTTCTTGGCCTCACATTACAATGGTTGCTAAGGTGTCTACAAACAAGCTGGCAATTCTTTCAGGTTGGAGAAATTTCATTAATCCTCAAACAGTTTCTTCAACTATATAAGGGTCCCTATTCGCCCTTGTATGGAGTACTGTTCTCACATTCAGTCTTCGGCTCCACCCTTTTATTGACAGGGTTGAGTCTAAAAGCTTTTAAGAGACTAATAAATTGTCCCTTCTTTTCAAACTCCTTGACCCTCTATCTCTTGCGACGTGATGCTGGAGCACTATCTCTTTCTTTCTATAGGGTACTACAGCGGCAAATACTTTCTGTAGTTGTCCTCTTATTCCACCTCCCCTTGCGTCAAGCTCTCGTATCGTCAAGGGGTGCCTTGCCGCAATTTTAATACATGAGTATTGAAAACCCCAGACTTGTTCTTCTTTGGTGCCTCTCTTCCAGCTACTTTTTCCCCGTGGAACTCTCAGCCTCTTCTTGTTTTTTCCTACTGCATTTAATCTTTCCTCCTCTTTAAAGCCCTGTCTGTGCTCAGCCCTGAGACTCAGGGTTGCTAGCTTGTGGGCCCTCCTCTGTTTTATCTTCTTTACCCCTTCCTGAAAAGGGTCCAGCCCGTGAGTGGTGGTAAAAACCAGAAAAAAAAAAAAAAAAAAAAAAATAAACAAATAAATATATGGAGCCCAGAAAACCCGGTGTTACCAAATGGTCCGGTCAAATTGTTTCGATCATAAATGGATGAGACCCCTCGACAGGTCTGGATGAAAGCATCTAAATTCCTACATACAGATTAAGGGAATGGATAACCATTTCACACACACACACACACACACACACACACACACACACACACACACACACACACACACACACACACACACACACACACACACACACACACACACACACAGCGAGCGACAGACACACACACACACACACACACACACACACACACACACACACTCACACACACACACACACATACACACACACACACACACACACACACACACACACACACACACACACACACACACACACACACACACACACACACACACACACACACACACACACACACACACACACACACACACACACACACACACACACACACACACACACACACACACACACACACACACACACACACACACACACACACACACACACACACACACACACACACAATACTGGACACACACACACACACACACACACACACACACACATGAAAGAAAGAGTTATGAGAGTATATATATATATAGTGTTATATATATAAGAGTTATATATATATATATATATATATATATATATATATATATATATATATATATATAATACAGTAAATAAATATATATATATATATATATATATATATATATAGTATATATATTTTATATATTAAGAAAGCATATATATATATATATATATATATATATATACATATATATATATATATATATATATATATATATAACCTTAATAATTTGGCCACGATACAGAAATTTTTTATTGTATTTCCCAAGGGAATCATGCTCCTGTGGAGAGTAAATAAGACTGTCCTGTTTTAGATGGGGGTCTACCGTGTGTGTAGTAGAGTTGGAGAGGGGGTGACCACATACCATGCAGCCATAGTCCTCAAGTCTGATCGACAGAGAGAGGTAGGTAGAGAGAGAGAGAGAGAGAGAGAGAGAGAGAGAGAGAGAGTAGTAGAGAGAGAGAGAGAGAGAGAGAGAGAGCGAGAGAGAGAGAGAGAGAGAGAGAGAGAGAGAGAGAGAGAGAGAGAGTTATCCTGAACTTCTTTCTAATGTTCCTTGATGAGTGCAAAAATGACGCAATCAGAGCCCTGTGTTTGAGGTGAGATGACGCAATATAGAAATGCAATGCATTACAAGTCGTTCGGTGTTTAATGTTTGGTGCAAACATCGTAGTGGTCATCTGTACGGCCCAGTGGCCTGATCTGTGGAGCACAGGAAATGGGCAGAGCCATATATGGTTAGGTTTGCGAGAAAATGCATGGTGGTTCTTCTCGACTCTCGTCCGAAATACTGCTGTGGAAAGCCAGCTAGTGAGAAGTGAAACCCTTGGTAGTTACCCATTGTAAAATGTTCATAATGCTGGTGGTAAGAACCAAGAAATGCGATAGCCTGCATTGCTAGTCGTATAAGGCCAGGTTTTCAAATTGATAGGAAATCAACCGTCGCAAAAGATGGTAGTAACATCATTGAATTGAGTAAAAATTTAATACAATTAGGGACACTGAAATTTGGAGCACCTTCATGGATCTACCTGGGACAGGCAGGGCTGAAACCCAAATCACATGTGGAGTTTATGGAGAAGCCACTGCTAGGCCGTAAGCGCTCTTTCAAGGTCAAAGAAGACAAAAAATCATCCCGACAGCTGGCATGGGTCTGGTAATACGGTTCCTCAGTCTAACAGGGGGTTCGGGTGACGAAACGATATTGAGAGGAAGTCAAACCAGTTTGAAACCTGGCGACTCCCCAGAACAGGGAGAAAGCTGCCTGAAACCATTTTCTCCTCCATTAATTTACAAGTATAACAGGTCAGCGAAATTGGTCTTTGGTTTCCGCCAACTTCTGATCTTTCCCAGGTTTGGGATAGATTAAAGAGGATCGAGGGTAGCAAATGTTTTGAGCAGTAAGATATTTTCTGTGCAACTTTCCGTACAAAGAAAGGGAGTTGTGGAGTTGACAGTCGAAGTATAAGTTTGAAAGTGTTGTTTACGTGTTTTGTGATTAATTCGACGAGATCTGCTGCAGTTGTTTTAAAATAATCATGCTTTTGAGTGGTGCGGGGTTTATTTATATTACCCGTGTAGAGTTTTTTCCTCTTATCGGTTAGCTTTGCGGCACACCCTTTTTGGGACCAGTAAAGGGCTTGCCGAACGCCTACCCTCGGAGGACCGTGAGATACAAGTTTCTGCTGCTGTGATGATAACTTGCTGGAAGTAGTTAAAGGCCAAGTCACTGATGGGAAACTACTCATTGGAGGGAGAAAGTGGAGATATCTTTGGCCTGATGAGGCCCACCGCTTCACCATAGCGCCAGCGAGAAATGGAGCCCAAACATTGAACTCGGTGTGAGTTCGCGTAAGGCATTTCCGGCAGTAATGATCGCTACTATCTAATAATCGAAGATGGACCATGAAGCACCATAGAGAATGGGAGAAAGGTTGTTATATATATATATATATATATAGATATAGATATATAGTATGAGTATATATATATATATATTATAGTTATGATAGATATATAGTATATATATATATATATATATATATATATATATATATATATATATATATATATATATTAGGTTATATATATATATATATATATATATATATATATATATATATAGTTATTATAATATATATATATATATATATATATATTTATGGCATATGTATATATGTATGTGTGTGTGTGTGGAGAGAGAGGGGGTGGAATCACATTTATAGATGATATAGCATTGTTAGAGAGTAGTGAGAGTTGTCGAGGGAAAGAGAAGAAGAAATAAACACCTGAGTCATTTTTTAATTGGAAATTGAGGCAAAAGTGTTTAACGAAGTTAGACTTTATATTAGATTATAATAAAGCTGCGTGGAGCCTGGGAAAAAAATAGAGAAAGCGAAAGAAGAAGTTGTGTTGAGTTAATATGCTTTAAAGGAAGAGAAAAATGAACTGGGAAGAAGATGAACCAGAATAGTTATTACTCTTAAACGGCTTAAAGGTTTAGTATCACGACCTCAGGTTGAAATATTTTTAAGCTTGTTTCTGTAGAAAGATCTAGCCATGGGTTAATGAGTTTTAATGGCTCCGATCACGTAACAGAAACCCTTCCGATCAGGGGTTAGCAGCAACCTGAATACTTCAGGTTCAGAAAGATTCAAAAAGGCAGAAGAGGAAGCAGTAGATTGGAGGCATTGCAAAAATTCATAGGTGTTAAATGGGTTTATAGTATAAAGAAGAGCAGTGGAAATTACAAAATATCTGGCAGGTTGGTTCCCCGGCACACCACGCATACCCATATATAGATATAGAGATATAGAGGTGGTATATATATATATATATATATATATATATATTTAGTATATATATATATATATATATATATATATATATATATATATATATATATATATATATATCCAAAATAATTATTTAACTGTTAAAAAGAAGCATTTATCTAAATTGTTTGTTTCTGAATTACTGAATCACTCAATAAATAAATAGGTATATTTCTTTATATATTATTTCACTTTTTTTAAATTTTGGAACCTTCTTTGGCAAGAACACACACATGCCACATTAGCAGTAACACACACATACATCACACACACACACACACACATAATACATATATATATATATATATATATAAATATATATATATATATATATATATATATATATATATAGATATATATATATATATATATATATATATATATAAAGATATATATATATATATATATATATATATATATATATATATATATATATATGCAATACTGCATACACACACACACACCTATATACACATACTCTCATTTTGCTTAACACCATCTTTTATTAATAATAAGACTTGTAGTACTTTTTACTACAAATGGTCCTGTCTACCCACGCCTACTGTTTCGGCTCACTACTTATTACTCAATAATAATAATAATACTATCAATAATGTAATAATTATCATAATAATAACCATGATAATAATTATAATTTTAATATTAATAATTTAATTATAATTTAATTCTAATTTAAATTAATTTAATTTAGTTCATCTAAATTCTAAAGAAATTTATTTAATTCTAAGTTAATTTAATTCTAATTCTAATTTTAATTCTAAAAAGTAATAGTAATAATACCATTACTATTACACAAAATCATTATAATAGTAATAAAAACAATAATAACTAACAATAATAACTAACTAATAATAATAATAATAATAATAATAATAATAATAATAATAATAATAATAATAATAATAATAATAATAATAATAATAATAATAATAAAAACTCTCAGAACTTCGAAGGTAATTTGGCTTAACAATAATTGAACTCATAAACGTTTTCAAATTTTTTACGAAAAATCCTTTGCTTACTTTTTATAAGGTTAGGAAAAATACTGAAAAACTGCTAAAAATAGCATTTAAAAAAATAAAAATAAAAATAAAAAATAAAAATTACAAAATGTAAAAAAAAATTTTATGTAATTTTCTAGTCCATTTGAAAAAAGAAAATTATCCTTTGATTTCGCAATCGAGAAACATGCGAAGGAAACAACGATTGTTAGTTTTATAAATATAAATAACATTTTTTTAATTAAATTAGTAAATACTCTTACTAATCAGATTTGGATGACACAGTCCTGAAACTTGTAAATTAAATAGTTCTGGCTAGTTCTAATAATAATAATAATAATAATAATAATAATAATAATAATAATAATAACACACACACACACACACACAATACAATATTAATAATAATAATAATAATACACACACACACACATTGTTTAATAATAATAATAATAACACTTAATAAAATTAATAATAAAAAATAATAATAATAATAATAATAATAATAATAATAATAATAATAATAATAATAATAATAATAATAATAATAATAATAATAATAATAATAATAATAATAATAATAATAATAATAATAGTAATAGTAATAATAATGCAATAATAATAATAATAATAAATAATAACAACAATAATAATAATAATAATAATAATAATAATGGAGATGTGATGATGATGATAATGATGATAGTTCAGTTTTTCCTTGTCCGACCTGCAACTCTAATTCCCTCCCGTTCTGTCTCTAATTCCTCCCGCTTCTTGTTATGTTATTTTCGTGTTATTTCAAATTAGTGTACTGACACAGCTGAAAATAGCACAATTCAAAGGACATCAACAGAATTAACTAAAATTTATATAAATTAAATTTCTAAAATTGTTTTAAACACGATTTAATAAAGAGACAAATTAATCGTGAAATTAAGCTTAGAAATTTAAAGATAGAGACTCCTTTAAATCTAGAAATTGATCTTTGAAATTTAAAAAGCCCAGAAATCACTAGAAATTTTATCTGTAAATTTTTAGAAACTAAAAGCAATGAAGATGGTTTCATATGTTTTTGAAGCTTTAGGAAATGGTGAATAAAAATTAGAGAGAAATGCTGAGAGTTTCTTATACTTAAATAACGATTGAAAATATAGAAATGGTGCATTCTAAATTTTCCTTAGTGTCCTTAGAAATTCCGAAGTGATGAGACTAAATTAATTTTAAAAATTGCTCCAGGTGTTAGAGAATCTCTAAAAATTTGCTTGTAGAATTTGTCTTGAAATCCGTAGAAACCATCTAGTAATCTTTTGAAATTGTTATAAATTGTTAAAATAATTTTTAAATAATTTAAAAAATAATATAAAATAAATGTAAAAAATGTAAAATAAATAATAAATGTAAAATAAAATGAAATAAAATAAATAAAATAAAAAATTATAAAAATAAAAAATAAAATAAATAAAATATAAAATAAAATAAATGTAAAATAATGTTAACATAATCTTTTGAAACTTTCTAAAATTAGTTAAAAAATTATCTAGTATCTAGAATGAAATTGAAATCTCTAGAATTAAATGCTAATAGTTTATATTTATAAAAAGCGTTGTAATAAAGTAATAAAATTGAAGAATTTATAAAATATTATTATAAAAATGATGAAATATTATTTAAGAATAAAATAATAATAATTTAAGACCACATTAAATAAACAAAAAATAAATAAAAAATGAAACAAAATATTGAATATATTTTCGAAAATATCAATATGCAAAAAATTAAAAATATCAATAATGATAAATACAACAAAAATATTAATATCAAAAAGATACGAATAAATATAAATATTATTCCCTTTATCGTAGCCATGAGCACTCCCCAATCTCTTTCTATTCAATTCATGAAATAAACCTTTATCTCATATTGTTTTTTGCTCCTTTATAGTCGCCAATTTTCTAATTCACTACAACTTAATATCAATTTATTAATGGGTTTTTAATATTCAGATGTATCCTTTTAGTATCTTGCTTTTATCAGTTCAAAACACGCACAATAATCACAATAGTATCGGACACACAATATCGATTTTATCACGCACACGCGTCAACACACACACAATACATATAGCAGGTGTATATATATATATATATATATATATATATAGCAAAGTTATAACATGACATATATAAGAGCAGCAGCATGTATATATATATATATATATATATATATAAATATATATTTTTATATATATATATATATATATAGTTATATAGTATATATATATATATGTATATATATATATATATATATATATATATATATATATATATATATATATATATATATATAATGAGTCACTTATGCTCGGTCAGTCCAAAATCGGTAGGTGGGTCCAGTCAGCTTTGCCATAAGGGAGTCTGATCCTAACACGAGCTGACGAAAACCTAGTATGGTTAATGGTATGACGAAGAATGAATAGCCTACGTTCCTGTTGCTACAAATTCAATCATCAAAGAACATCTGGTGCAGTCGACGATTTTTACGAGAACCAAGATGGGGAATACATCTCCCGAAAATGTGGACCCATGAAAAAGTAGGGGTACTACTAAAAATATTATATATATATATATATATATATGATATAGTATATATATATATATATATATATATATATATATATATATATATATATATATATATATATATCATGCTATATATATCTGTGTGTGTGTGTGTACGATTTCGTGATTGTGGGGATCTGAAGTAAGGGGAGAGTGTAAATCGCTAAACAGTGTATATATATATATATATAGTATATAGTTATAGTATATATATATATATATATATATATATAAATGAAGCATGGAAGAGTTAAGCATATATATATATATATATATATATATATATATAATTCAAAAATTGGTTAAATATTATCGCAAATATATAATTTAGTAAAAAGTTACAATAACACAATTAATAATAATGAAATATATTTTATTTATTATTTTCATTATTATTATTATTTATTATTATTATTATTATTATTATTATTATTATTATTATTATTATTATTATTATTATTATTATTATTATTATTATTATTATTATTATTATTGTTATTATTATCAGGGATGGGGAGTCGGAGTCGGGAGTCGGGAGTCGGGAGTCGGGAGTCGAGCGTTTTCAGGGGTAAGGAGTCGGAGTCGGAGTCGGAGTCGGGAGTCGATTTCCCAAAAAGTTGGGAGTCGGAGTCGGGAGTCGAGTAAAAAAAACGACTCCTTTCGACTCCCAAAACAATTTTGTATAAACTTTTCACACAAAAATTTGGAAAAACTTAATTGAATTTTTATTATAAAAGACGTACATTTTTTTTTTATTTTGACATTTGTTTGTAGCCAATTTAAGTTGTTTATTTTTAACTGGTTATAAAATAAAGGTTATAAAACTGGTTATAAAATAAAATGTACTTGACTACTTGTGTATTGTGCATTAACGAATTATCAACAGCGAGCTATTATTAATAATCGTACAAAATTTAAAGTCAAGTAGAGTACATAACTGATTTTAAAATATAGAGTCACACCAATTATAAGATAGTTGCAATAAGCTAAAAGAATCGGATATATATACTATACATTTATGTACAACAACTGTGCTGGCGCTCACGTTGTGGTTGTGTCAGCATTTTAAATATTTCCGTACCTAATGCCGTGAATTTCTAATATATATTTAATTTTTTGGTGTGTAGACACGCGAAAATATATCTATCTACCCACAACCAGTAAGTGGTGGTAAGATAATTTAATAAATAATTAATCAGTTTGATAAAAATATAAATAATTAATCAGTTTGATAAACAAATAATTATTTTACGTTTGGCAGGGGTTTGTAGTTTGTGAGCAAATGACCTTGATTATTTTTGACCTCGAGGCAAAGTTAATATATATATAGTATATATATGTTATATATATATATATATATATATATTATGTTATTATATATGTAGTAGTAGTAGTATATATATATATATATATATATATATATATATATATATATATCATGGCCATATAGGTTCTTTTTCTCGTGATCTCTCTCTCTCTCTCTCTCTCTATATATATATATATATGGTAATATATATAGCATATATATATATATATAAGGTTATGTTATAGGCAGCTATATATATATATATATATATATATATATATATATATATATATGTTATATATATATAGTATATATATATATATATATATATGTAATAGTTACTAATTTTTCCACATTGGAGTCGGATCAAAAAAATTTTCAGGTAGCCTCTATGATGCATAAATAGATGTTTTAGGTCAAAATGATTTTTTTTTTTTTCCCTGACCTGACCTTGATTCTAACCTAAATCTTAACCTAACCTAAACTTAACCTAACCTAACCTAACCTACTCAAGCCCCTAGGAACAAAAATAATCATTTCGACCCTTAGAACATCTGGCTTATGTATCATAGATGCTACCTGTAAAAAATTTTTTTGATCCGAGCTCCTGTTCCGTGTGGGCGTTAGTAACTTTGTCCATATATATATATAGAAGAAGATATATATAGTATATATATATATAGCATATATATATATATATATATATATATATATATATATATATAGCAGCATATATATATATATATATATATATATATATATACCGTCAGATGGGGTAAAATTTCGGTGGGTTAAACTGGTAAGTTTAGAAAATGTGCTATATTTTAAAAATTACAAACGTTAGGAAATTGTGGAAAGTTTTTTTTGGTAGATAAAAGACCATATTTTTAATATTATTTCAGCCAAATCCTAATGCAAATTACAACTATATCTTCCAAAAAAATTTATTTAAAAATTTTTTTTGAAAATTGAAAAAGTTAAGGTCTGCACTGTAATCTCTAAGACTCCTGAAGAGATCATCATTTCGCATTAACAGCATACAAAAAGGTGTGAAATTAAGAGTTTCCATGTATGTAATTGTATTTAGTGATATTATTTTTTAAGTTATTAAGTGGTTTCACTTTTGGGGTAAAACTGGTAACGGGGTAAAACTGGTAACTATATTTTCATGTATAAATAATTTTTTTTTTTAGTTTTTAATAATATTTTCCCTTTATTATATAAATATAAGTATAAATACCTAGGTATGTATTATATTACCGTGTGTTATATATTATATTTTGATAATTATGTACGTAAAAAAATAGGCCAAACTTTACGATACTTATAAGAAAACCGTGTATTTTATATTATAATAATATAAAAAAAAAAAAAAAATATTTATATATATATATATATATATATATATATATATATATATATATATATATATATATATATATATATATAAGAAACATATAATATATATATATATACAACACCCTCATGAATAAGCTTTATACGCTGATTCTAAATATGTAATTGGTTTTCTTGTAAGTATCGTAGTTCTCGAGAAATCGGCGTACAGTAATGTAAAGTTTTACCAAAAAATATGATGCTCAGTAATGCTAGTAAAGTTTAAGTTTTACATGTTTTTTTCTACCCAAATTTATTTTTTAACACGTTTAATACTTGTATTACATATTTTTATTAATTAAATTAGTAAGTCACAAACGTATGAGAAATAAAAATTAAATTACATTTTAAACCCGTGGACGCATCTTCTACCAGTTTATTTCCTGTACCACCCTAGCATATTCAAAAATTACTACAAATATTTATTTTCACATTTTTAATATTTTCTTTATTTTATAGCATTTAAGAAGGTTCAAATTTGAGAAAAAACATTTAAGTATGGGTGTAACTTGAAATTTTGATTTTTCATGACTTGACAGTTTTCCCCCATTTGATTTTAAAATATAGTATATATACATATATATATATATATATTGTTAAATAGTTATATATATATATACATATATATAGTAGAGATATATGAAAGAAGAAGAAAATATATAGTGTTGGAAGGTGTTATTATTATAAATATATACATATATGTGATATATTATTATATATATTATAAATATTATTATATATATTTATAGTATATTATATATATATATATATATATACATATTATTATAGATATATTATATTATTATATAAAGTTACATATATATATATATTATTATATATATATATTATACATACACATATATATATATATATATATATATATATGTTGGTTAGGAAATTTTATATTATTATGCTATATATATATTATATATATATACATATTTATGTATCCCTTTACTTATATATATATATACATATATATATATATATATAGTGTATAGATATATATATATATATATGTTATATATATATATATATATATATATATATATATATATATATATATATATATATATATATATTTATATAAAATTGAGTTTTTGAGTTTATCATATAATAATTTTTATTTAGGCTAAACTAGTGTTTTCATTAATATTTTCAAGGTACTTTTTTTTTCTTTTATAATTCTAAAGTATTTAGTAATATTTTTATTATTTTATGTTTTTTTTTTTTGTTATAAAAATATTATTTATTATGTATAGTATTTTAACAAACCATTTATAAACAGTATTTATAAATAATTTTATACTCTAAATTCACAGATATGATATCCGCCAATTGTTTAGCACGATTAACTGGTATTTTTTAATGTTAAAAGTTATATTTAAATAGCGGCTATTCTTTCCTTTTTCTTTTCAATTTTGCATAATCTTTGGTATATTTATTATGTATTAATACTTTATTTTGACCAACTTTCGCAAAAAAAAAATAAGAGAAATATTATCGTAACATTATGAAATTGGCAAAATAGACTGTTTTAAAGTGTCAACTCTCAGCAAGAAAGCACCTATAGCACTGAGTGTATGGAAGCTGCCCCCGATATAGAGTGGTAGTGAGTATAGTAGTAGATATGGTATGAGTATAGTATAGTATATATATGAGTATGGCAGTAGAGTTATGGTATGAGAGTATATATATATATATATGTGAGTATATGGTTATATACATATATATATATATATATATATATATATAGACTATATATATATATATATATATATATATATATATATATATATATATATATATATATGTATATATGTTATATATATATATATATATATATATATATATATATATATATATATATATATATGTATATATATATAAATATATATGGTTAAACTGCAGTTTAAACCACAAATATCAACTTATT
>JABUQX010145161.1:0-18082 GCA_015478945.1 Trachelipus rathkii | reverse complement strand
TGCCCGCCTGCCTGCCTGCCCGCCTGCCTGCCCGGCCTCGCCAGCCCGCCCGCCCGCCTACCCGCGATGATTAACAAATATTCTAATATATTTTTGAGATATTCTTCATGTCCCATTTTACGAATAGGTTCTAGCGTGCCCGCCCGCCCGCCTGCCTGCTCCGCCTGCCCGCCCGCCCGCCTGCTCCGGCCCGTCCGCCTGCCTGCCTGCCTGCCTGGCTCGCCTGCTCCGCCTGCCTCCCGCGTGCCTGTTCCGCCAGCGATTAACAAATATTCCCATATTTTTGAGATATTCTTCATCTCCCATTTTGCGAATAGGTTTTAGCCTGCCTGCCTGCCTGCCTGCCTGCCCGCCTGCCTGCCTGCCTGCAAGCCCGCCTGCCCGCCCGCTTGCCTCGACGGCCTGCCGCAACAATCCTGTCTGCCTGCCTGCCTGCCTGCCTGCCTGCCTGCCTAATAACAAATATTCCTATATATTTTTAGACATTTTTCATGTCCCATTTTACGAATAGGTTTTAGCCTGCCTGCCTGCCTGCCTGCCTGCCTGCCTGCCTGCCTGCCTGCCTGCCTGCCTGCCTGCCTGCCTGCCTGCCTGCCTGCCTGCCTGCCTGCCTGCCCCCACCGCCAAACTGCCTGCCTTACTGCCTGCCTGCCTCGCCTGCCCGCCTGCCTGCCAGCCCGCCTGCCTGCCTACCCGCGATTAACAACATTCCTATATATTTTTGAGATATTCTTCATGTCCCATTTACTAATAGTTTTTTTATCCTGTCTCCTCCGCCTGCCCGCCTGCCTGCCCGCCTGCCTGCCCGCCTGCCTGCCTGCCTGCCTGCCTGCCTGCCTGCCTGCCTGCCTGCCTGCCTGCCTGCTTTCCTGCCTGCTTTCCTGCCCGCCCGCCTCGCCTGCCTGCCTGCCTGCCTGCCTGCCTGCCTGCCTGCCTGCCTGCCTGCCTGCCTGCCTGCCTGCCTGCCTGCGAATAACAAATATTCCTATATATTTTTAGACATTCTTCTGTCCATTTTTACGTATTCGTTCTAGCCCGCCTGCCCGCCTGCCTGCCTGCCTGCCTGCCTGCCTGCCTGCCCGCCTGCCTGCCTGCCCGCCTGCCTCGCCCGCCTGCCCGCCTGCCTGCCTGCCTGCCTGCCTGCCTGCCTGCCTGCCTGCCTGCCTGCCTGCCTGCCTGCCTGCCTGCCTGCCTGCCTGCCTGCCTGTTAGCCTTGCTTTCGCCTCGCCTTCGCTGCATCGGTTCGTCTTCGCCTGCCCGTTCGCCTGCCTGCCCGGCCTGCCAGCTCCGCGCCTCGGCCTGCCTACCCGCGGATTAACAAATATCTCAATATATTTTTGAGATATTCTCATGTCCCATTTTACGGGTAGTTTATCGTGCCCGCCTGCCTGCCTGCTCCGCTCCGCCCGCCTGCCCGCCTGCCTCGCCTGCCTGCCTGCCTGCCTGCCTGCCTGCCTGCCTGCCTGCCTGCCTGCCTGCCTCCGCTCTGCCTGCCTTCCTGCTTCCTGCCTACTTGCCTGCCCGCCTGCCTGCCTGCCTGCCTGCCTGCCTGCCTGCCTGCCTGCCTGCCTGCAACAACAAATATCCTATATATTTTTGGGACATTTTTCATGTCCCATTTTACGAATAGGTTTTAGCCTGCCTGCCTGCCTGCCTGCCTGCCTGCCTGCCTGCCTGCCTGCCTGCCTGCCTGCCTGCCTGCCTGCCTGCCTGCCTGCCTGCCTGCCTGCCTGCCTGCCTGCCTGCCTGCCTGCCTGCCTGCCTGCCTGCCTGCCTGCCTGCCTGCCTGCCTGCCTGCCTGCCTGCCTGCCTGCTTGCCTGCCTGTCTTCTTTTCCCGCCTGCTTTCCTGCCTGCCCTGCCTGCCTGCCTGCCTGTCTGCCTGCTCCTGCCTGCCTGCCTGCCTGCCTGCCTGCCTGCCTGCCTTCCTGCGAATAACAAATATTCCTATATATTTTTGGGACATTTTTCATGTCCCATTTTACGAATAGGTTCTTGCCTGCCTGCCTGCCTGCCTGCCTGCCTGCCTGCCTGCCTGCCTGCCTGCCTGCCTGCTCCGCCCGCTACCCTGCTCTCCGCCCTCCCGCCATTCCTGTTTTCTGTTCTGCTCCGCTTTTCCGCCCGCCCGCTCCGCCCGCTCCGCCCGCCTGCTCCGCCCGTCCCCCCCGCCCGCCTGCCTGCCTGCCTGCCTGCCTGCCTGCCTGCGAATAACAAATATTCCTATATATTTTTGGGACATTTTTCATGTCCCATTTTACGAATAGGTTTTAGCCTGCCTGCCTGCCTGCCTGCCCTTGCCAGCTCTTGCCAGGCCTGCCTTCGGCCGCTCCTGCAGCCTCCGGCCGCCAGCCCGCCCGTCCGCCTGCCGGCCCGCCCGGCTGCCCGCTCCGCCCGCCCGCTCCCCCCGCCCTGCCCGCCCGCCTGCCCTCCCGCCCGCTCCGTCTGCCCGTCTGCCTTGCTTGCCTGCCTGCCTGCCTGCCTGCCTGCCTGCCTGCCTGCCTGCCTGCCTGCCTGTCTGCCTGCCTGCCTGCCTGGCTTGCCTGCCTGCCTGCCTGCCTGCCTGCCTGCCTGCGATTAACAAATATTCCTATATATTTTTGAGACATTCTTCATGTCCCATTTTACGAATAGGTTTTAGCCTGCCTGCCTGCCTGCCTGCCTGCCTGCCTGCCTGCCTGCCTGCCTGCCTGCCTGCCTGCCTGCCTGCCTGCCTGCCTGCCTGCCTGCCTGCCTGCCTGCCTGCCTGCCTCGCCTGCCTGCTCCCTGCCTGCCTGCCCGCCTCCGCCTGCCCGCCCGCCTGCCTGCCTGCCTGCCTGCCTGCCTGCCTGCCTGCCTGCCTGCCTGCCTGCCTGCCTGCCTGCCTGCGATTAACAAATATTCCTATATATTTTTGAGACATTTTTCATGTCCCATTTTACGAATAGGTTTTAGCCTGCCTGCCTGCCTGCCTGCCTGCCTGCCTGCCTGCCTGCCTGCCTGCCCGCCTGCCTGCCTGCCTGCCTGCCTGCCTGCCAGCGATTAACAACACCCTATATATTTTTGAGATATTTTTCGCGTCCCATGTTACGAATAGGTTTTAGCCCGCTCCGCCGGCCTGCCTGCCCGCCCGCCCGCCTGCCTGGCCACCTGCCTGCCTGCCGCCCGTACGCCTTCCTGTTTGCCCGCCCGCCCGCCTGCTCTGCCCGTCTGCCCGCCTGCCTGCCTGCCCGCCTGCCCGCCCGCCTTACTGTTTCATAGTTTAACATTTGTTATTGTTTTTTTTTTTACTTGTTTATTAAATAATATTTTATATAATAAAGCATTTTAAGGTTTTAATGTGTATTAGTTTTAAGGTTTTAATGTGTATTAGTTTATTATATTGTATGACTTTCGATTGTATTGTGTACAAGAGTTTGAGTTTGTTTGTTTGTTTGTGCGACTGGCTGATTAAATGACTGGTGGAAGTGGATGTAGGGGTGGGCGCAGGCGGGGGTTTTCAGTTGACTTCGCCAACGTGCGTGGCCTTCGTGCTAACCATGAATCTGTGGAATATCACCTCTCTAACTCTCAACCTAACATTTTATTACTGTCTGAGACCCAGCTGGCCAGGGATTCTTTTTCAAATAAACTTAATATCTCTAACTATAACTTTTTCTATAATTTCAGACTAAATGGTGGAGTCTGTGCCTATATAAACATAAACACTCCTGTAACACGTCTCGAGAATCTTGAATCTCCTAACTTCGATGTTCTGTGGCTAAAAATCTTTCTCCCTACTACTATCATTATCTTGTGTTTCTGCTACTGCTCCCCTAATGGAACAGATTTTCACGTTCTTTTTGACTATCTTACTACTTCTCATGAGACTGTTACTTCTTCCCATCCAAATGCTGAGGTCCTCTATTTAGGGGATTTCAACGTACACCACACTGAGTGGTTGGGCTCCTCTCACACTGATGTAGGTGGGGAGGAGGCCAAAACATTCAGTATTCTCAACGATCTGGAACAGTTAATTAAGGAACCTACACATATTCCAGATCGTCCTAACCAATTCTTGAATACGCTTGACTTATGTTTCACCACTACTCCTTCTCGCTATAAATACACCATTTCTCCTCCTATTGGTAACTCTGACCACAATCTTATAGCTCTTAACTATAATACTTTTTCTCCAGCAGCTCCTCCATGCCCTAAACGTAATTTCTGGCACTTTAATCGGGCTAATTGGGGGGCATTGCGTAGTTTTTTGGCAAACTACTCTTGGAATGAATCCTGCTTTGACACTGGGGATGCTTCGGTCGCCGCTGATAAGGTGGGGGGCGTAATCACTGATGGGATGAGCAGGTTCATTCCATCTTCAACTAAATCTTTCTCCCCAAAATCCATGGTTCGATGGAGCTTGTTCTCGCGCCATTCAGGAGAGAGACATTGCGTATCGGGCATGGAAAAACTCTCGTTCTCCTATCACTCTTACTAATTTTCATTCTGCTCGGAATCGTTGCAGGGATATTATTCGTCAGGCTAAGCGCACTTTTACTAAAAGAAAGTGCGACAACCTGCTTGGTTCTCCTACTGATAAAAATTTCTGGCCCCTTGCCAAAAACATCTCTAACAACTTTTGTAAATCTGCCTTTCCTCCCCTTATTCGCTCTGATGGTTCTGTTGCTAACTCTCCTTCTGATAAGGCTAATCTCTTCGGCCTCCTTTTTTCATCTAATTCTACCCTGGACGATTCCGGCATCCCTCCTCCTGCTTCTTCTCCTCTCAGGTTTCCTATGCCTCTTCCCGTGATTACGCATGATCGGGTGCATGGGATTCTGAGATCTATGAACATCAGGAAGGCTAGTGGCCCGGATGGCATTCCTCCCCGTGTTTTGAGGGAGTGTGCTTCCGAGCTGACGCCTGTCCTCGTTCAACTCTACTCTCTATGTCTTAATACTAATACTTTTCCTCAATGCTGGAAGCGCGCATATGTCCAACCGATCCCGAAAAAAGGTAGCCGCTCTGATCCTTCTAACTATCGCCCTATAGCTCTCACCTGTATTCTATCTAAAATCTTTGAAACTCTTCTTAACTCTGGAGTCTCATTCCCTTCTTTCAGATCACCAGTATGGCTTTCGTCGATCGAGGTCAACTGGTGACATACTATCCTATCTAACTGATTTATGGTCTTCTGCCCTTAGGGATCATGGGGAGTCTTGCGTGGTGGCGCTTGACATATCCAAGGCCTTTGACCGGGTTTGGCACGCGTCACTGCTCTCTAAGCTCCCTTCCTTTGGGTTTCCTCCTTCTCTTTGCTTACTCTTGTCTAGTTTTCTCTCTGATCGCTCCATATCAGCTCTTGTTGATGGAGCGTCCTCTTCCTCCTTTCCTGTTAACTGTGGTGTTCCGCAAGGTTCTGTTTTATCTCCAACTTTATTCCTACTTTTCATCAACGATCTTCTTAGCTGCACTTCCAACTCTGTTCACTCTTATGCCGATGACTCAACTCTCCATTCTTCAACTCATTTCAAATCTGCTCCCTCTTTTGCTTCTAGAGTTGCCTCTCGTCTTCAGCTTTCCGATTCTATTCTTGCCGATCTGGATGGGATTTCCCGGTGGGGTCACCGCAACCTTGTAAAATTCAACTCTTTAAAAACTCAACTTCTCCACATCTCCCTCTCAAAAACACCTCCGACCTTTCCTATTTCTTTCGACGGCTCTAACGTCTCTCCTGTGAATAACATAAACATTCTTGGTCTTAACATAAACAGCAAATTATCTTGGAAACCTCATATTTCTATAGTTGCTAAGGTGGCCTCAAAGAAGCTGGGAGTTCTGTTTAGGTTGCGGGAATTTTTTTCCTCTGCACAGCTACTCCAGTTATATAAGGGCCTTATTCGCCCTTGTATGGAGTACTGTTCTCACATTTGGGGGGCTCCGGCTCCACCCTTCTATTGGATAGGGTTGAGTCTAAAGCTAAGAGACTAATAAACTGTCCCCTACTTTCAAACTCTCTTGACCCTCTATCTCTGCGACGTAACGTTGGCGCTCTATCCCTTTTCTATAGGTACTACGGCGGCAGATGCTCAGGGGAGTTGACCTCTCGCATTCCTCCACCCTTGCGCCGCCCTCGTTGCACAAGGGGTGCCTTGCTCTCGCACGAATTCTGCGTGAGTATTGCGAACCCCAGACTTGTTCGTTGTGGTGCCTCTTTCTTTCCAGCTACTTCTGTTCTGTGGAACTCCTTGCCTTCTTCTGTTTTTCCAACTATATTTAATCTTCCTCTCTTTAAAGCCCACGTCTGCGCTCACCTGAGAACTTTGCGTTAGACTGGGGATTGGGTGGGGTTTTTTTTAATGTTTTATTTTCCGCCCCCTCCTTGAGAAGGGCCCAGCCCGTGAGTGGTGGTGATCTGTAAAATATATATATATATATATATATATATATATATATATATATATATATATATATATATATATATATATATATATATATATATATATATATATATATATATATATATATATATATATATATATATATATATATATATATATATATTTATATATATATATATATATATATATATATATATATATATATATATATATATATATATATATATATATATATATATATATATATATATATATATATATATATATATATATATATATATATATATATATATATATATATATATATATATATATATATATATATATATATATATATATATATATATATTTATTTATATATTTATATCAAATGTATCTGGCAACTGCATTAAGAACAAGCAAATAGTGTTACGTGATAACAATGTAAAGAAAAAGAAACTGACAATATGTAAAGCAAGTAACTGGGTTCACGTGACCCCAATATAAAGAAAAAGCAACTAGGGTTACGTGACCCCATTATAAAGAACAAGCAACTGGGGTTACGTGACCCCATTATAAAGAACAAACAATGGGGTCAAATGTAAAGAACAAGAAACTTACAATATAAAGAACAAGCAGCTGGGGTCACGTAACCCCAATATAAAGAACCAGCAACTGGGGTCACCTAACCCCAATATGAAGAAAGAGCAACTGGGGTAACGTGACCCCAATATAAAGAACAAGCAACTAGGGTCACGAGACCCCAATATAAAAAAAACAAGAAACTGAAAATATAAGGAACAAGCACTGGGGTCAGGTGGCCTCAATATAAAGAACCAGAAACTAGGGTCAAATAACCCCAATATGAAGAACAAGCAAATGGGGTCACGTAACCCCAATATCAAGAACAAGCAACAGCAGAAGCCAAATTTAAAGACCCGAAAAGTACTAAATCCTTCGAGTTAGCAGTGCCCACTTATAAAAATTATATATATATATATATATATATATATATATATATATATATATATATATATATATATATATATATATATATATATATATATATATATATATATATATATATATATATATATATATATATATATATATATATATATATATTTCCCAATGTATCTGGCAACTGCATTAAGAACAAGCAACTAGTGTCACGTGATAACAATGTAAAGAAAAAGAAACTGACAATATGTAAAGCAAGTAACTGGGTTCACGTGACCCCAATATAAAGAAAAAGCAACTGGGGTTACGTGACCCCATTATAAAGAACAAGCAACTGGGGTTACGTGACCCCATTATAAAGAACAAACAATGGGGTCAAGTGACCCCAATGTAAAGAACAAGAAACTGACAATATAAAGAACAAGCAGCTGGGGTCACTTGACCCCAATATAAAGAACAAGCAACTGGGGAAAGTGACCCCAATATAAAAAACAAGAAACTGAAAATATAAAGAACAAGCAGCTGGGGTCAGGTGACCTCAATATAAAGAACCAGCAACTGGGGTCAAATAACCCCAATATGAAGAACAAGCAAATGGGGTCACGTAACCCCAATATCAAGAACAAGCAACAGCAGAAGCCAAATTTAAAGACCCAAAAAGTACTAAATCCTTCGAGTTAGCAGTGCCCACTTATAAAATTATATATATATATATATATAAATATATATATATATATATATATATATATATATATATATATATATATATATATATATATATATATATATATATATATATATATATATATATATATATATATATATATATATATAATATATATATATATATATATATATATATATATATATATATATATATATATATATATATATATATATATATATATATATATATATATATATATATATATATATATATATATATATATATATTTCTATGTATCTGGCAACTGCATTAAGAACAAGCAACTAGTGTCACGTGATAACAATGTAAAGAAAAAGAAACTGACAATATGTAAAGTAAGTAACTGGGCTGACGTGGAGCCAATATAAAGAAAAGCAACTAGTTACGTGACCCAATTATAAAGAAGAACAAGCAACTTGCCATGTGACCCCATTATAAAGAACCAGCAACTGGGGTCACCTAACCCCAATATGAAGAACAAGCAACTGGGGTAACGTGACCCCAATATAAAGAACAAGCAACTAGGGTCACGAGACCCCAATATAAAAAAAACAAGAAACTGAAAATATAAGGAACAAGCACTGGGGTCAGGTGGCCTCAATATAAAGAACCAGAAACTAGGGTCAAATAACCCCAATATGAAGAACAAGCAAATGGGGTCACGTAACCCCAATATCAAGAACAAGCAACAGCAGAAGCCAAATTTAAAGACCCGAAAAGTACTAAATCCATCGAGTTAGCAGTGCCCACTTATAAAAATATATATATATATATATATATATATATATATATATATATATATATATATATATATATATATATATATATATATATATATATATATATATATATATATATAGACATATATATATATATATATATATATATATATATATATATATATATATATATATATATATATATATATATATATATATATATATATATATATATATATATATATATATATATATATATATATATATATATATATTTTTTTATTTATTTTTTTATTTATTTTTTTATTTTTTTCTTTCTTGAGCGGTGTAGTGGTACGTACAGCCTCCCCCATTCACACCCCCCCTCATCTCGCCCTCACCCACCTCCTCCACCCCACTCTATCTCTCGCCAACACCCTACCCTCTTCCTCCCTCATCCCTCCCTCCTCCAGCATCTCCTTTATTCCATCCATCCACCTCCTTCTTGGTCTCCCCCTTCCTCTCCTTCCTATCCCCTCCGCCTCCCAAACTCTCCTAACCACTCTCTGTTCCTCCATTCTCACTAGATGCCCATACCATCTTAACATTCCCTTCTCCGCTCTTCCCACCAAACCATTCCTCCAATCACATCTCTCCCTCACCACCCTATTCCTAATCCTCTCCCTTCTGCTAACCCCACAAACCGCTCTCAACCCCTTCATCTCAAATACTTCCAACTTCTTCCTGGACCTGGCATTCAACCCCCACGTTTCACACCCATACAACACCGCTGGTACACAAATTTTTTCAAACATACTTATCTTAACTTTCTGTGATAGATCCCCCCCTTTCCATATTTCTCTCAGACCACTCAAAGCTCTCATTCCTTCTCCTACTCTATGTTCTATCTCCTCCTTCATCCCTCCCCCTTACCCAAATCCATCCCTAAATATCTAAAAATCTTTACTTCTTCCAATACTACACCCCCTACTCTAACCTCTAACCCCTCCCCCTCCTCACTTTCCTCCTCCTCAAACACTAACACTTTACTCTTACCTGGATTTATTTTAAGCCCCTTTTGTCCACACATTCTCTCAAACTCCCTCACCAAATACCTCAGCCCTTCCACGTTCTTCGCCACTAGGGCAGTATCGTCCGCAAACAGTATCATGTTCACTTCCCTTCTATCATTCCCATTCATCAATTCCACCCCCTCCCCTCCCTCACCATTCCTCTGCAAACACTCTCCATAAACAAATTGAATAGCCACGGCGACATTACACACCCCTGCCTCAATCCACACACCATCCCAAACATCTCACTCTCCCCTCCTAACACTCTCACACACATTCTACTATTCCTATAAAAGCCCTAATACCTTTCCCTAATTTACCCCCCACTCCATTTTCCTCCAACACCCTCCACAATTCACCTCTCTTCACTCTATCATATGCTTTCTCTAAATCTAAAAAACACCCATACACTTTCCCTTTCCTCTCTATACTTTTCTCCACAAGCATCTTTAGTGTAAACACTTGGTCCACACACCCTCTTCCTTCCCTAAATCCACCTTATATATATATATATATATATATATATATATATATATATATATATATATATATATATATATATATATATATATATATATATATATATATATATATATATATATATGTATATATATATATATATATATATATATATATATATATATATATATATATATATATATATATATATATATATATATATATATATATATATATATATATATATATATATATATATATATATATATATATATATATATATATGTATATATATATATATATATATATATATATATATATATATATATATATATATATATATATATATATATATATATATATATATATATATATATATTATATTATTATAGATATATATATATATATATATATATATATATATATATATATATATATATATATATATATATATATATATATATATATATATATATATATATATATATATATATATATATATTTATATATATATATATATATATATATATATATATATATATATATATATATATATATATATATATATATATATATATATATATATATATATATATATATATATATATATATATATATATATATATATATATATATATATATATATATACAATATATTATTAAGGGGGCAATTTCGCTAACCTGATGGATCAGTAATTTCTTCCGGCCTCTTTTTTTAAATTTGGTTTCTGCTGGTACTTTGTTCTTGACATTAGGTCACGTGACCACATTTGCTTGTTCTTCATATTGGGGTTATTTGACTCCAGTTGCTGGTTCTTTATATTGGAGGTCACCTGACCCCAGTGCTAGTTCCTTATATTTTATATATATATATATATATATATATATATATATATATATATATATATATATATATATATATATATATATATATATATATATATATATATATATATATATATATATATATATATATATATATATATATATATATATATTTCCCAATGTATCTGGCAACTGCATTAAGAACAAGCAACTAGTGTCACGTGAGAACAATGTAAAGAAAAGAAACTGACAATATGTAAAGCAAGTAACTGGGTTCACGTGACCTCAATATAAAGAAAAAGCAACTGGGGTTACGTGACCCCATTATAAAGAACAAGAAACTTGACCCTATTATAAAGAACAAGCAACTGGGTTTACGTGACCCCATTATAAAGAACAAACAATGGGTCAAGTGACTCCAATGTAAAGAACAAGAAACTGACAATATAAAGAACAAGCAGCTGGGGTCACGTAACCCCAATATAAAGAACCAGCAACTGGGGTCACCTAACCCCAATATGAAGAACAAGCAACTGGGGTAACGTGACCCCAATATAAAGAACAAGCAACTAGGGTCACGAGACCCCAATATAAAAAAACAAGAAACTGAAAATATAAGGAACAAGCACTGGGGTCAGGTGGCCTCAATATAAAGAACCAGAAACTAGGGTCAAATAACCCCAATATGAAGAACAAGCAAATGGGGTCACGTAACCCCAATATCAAGAACAAGCAACAGCAGAAGCCAAATTTAAAGACCCGAAAAGTACTAAATCCTTCGAGTTAGCAGTGCCCACTTATAAAAATTATATATATATATATATATATATATATATATATATATATATATATATATATATATATATATATATATATATATATATATATATATATATATATATATATATATATATATATATATATATATATATGTATATATATATATATATATATATATATATATATATATATATATATATATATATATATATATATATATATATATATATATATGTATCTGGCACAGTTGTAGATAAGAGAAATATATATAAAAAATATATATATATATATATATATATATATATATATATATATATATATATATATATATATATATTTATTTATTTAAATATATATATATATATATATATATATATATATATATATATATATATATATATATATATATATATATATATATATATATATATATATAAATATATATAGATCGTTATATATATATATATATATATATATATTTATATATGTATATATATATATATATATATATATATATACATACATATATAAAATATATATATATATATATATATATATATATATATATATATATATATATATATATTTCCCAATGTCTTATGCAACTGCATTAAGAATACAACTAGTGTCATGTATAACATCAAATGTAAAGAAAAAGAAAACTGACAAATATTTTAAAGTAAGTAACTGGGTCTACGACCCCTAATATAAAGAAAAGCTAAACTGGGGTTAGGTGAATCATTATAAAGAACAAACAACTGGGGTTAGGTAACCCCATTATAAAGAAAACAATGGGTCAAGTGACTCCAATGTAAAGAACAAGAAACTGACAATATAAAGAATGCTATCTGCTGTCACGTAACCCCAACATAAAGAACTAGTAATCAAATACCACGGTAACCTCTAATACAGAAACAACACCTATAATGTGACCACAATATAAAGAATACAACCAGGGTCACGAGACCCTAAATATAAAAAAGCAAGAACTAAAAATATAGGAATGAAGCACTAGGTCAGGTGACTCCTAGTATAAAGAACTAGCAACTGGAAATAAATAACCAATATGAAGAATACAAATGTGGTCACGTGACCCTATTATCAAGAACAAATAACAGCAGAAGCCAAATTTAAAAACCCGAAAAGTACTAAATCCATCGAGTTAGCAGTGCCCACTTATAAAAATTATATATATATATATATATATATATATATATATATATATATATATATATATATATATATATATATATATATATATATATATATATATATATATATATCTATAATATATATAAAAAAAAAAAATATAGTCACGAGAGAGCATATATATAGTGATATATATATAGCAGTGCGCTTCATATGCATATATGGTGTATGGCAGGTGCAGGAGGCAGGCATATGGCAGTATGGTATAGTATATGCATATATGGCATATAGAGGCAACAGTGGTATGGCAAGTGTTTCATATAGTAGGCAGGCAGCAGGCAGTATGTATATATAGAGGTGAAAATAAAATATATATATATATATATATATATATATATATATATATATATATTTCAATGTATCTGGCAACTGCATTAAGAACAAGCAACTAGTGTCACGTGATAACAATGTAAAGAAAAGAAGCTGATGTTATAAAGTGAGAGTAATCAGCTTTCTGATGGAGCTAATATAAAAAAAAGCAACTGATGTTACGTGATCCAATTATAAGAATACAACTGGGGTTACGACCATAATAAAGAATAAACAATGGGGTCACCTAACCCCAATATGAAGAAAAAGCAACTGGGGTAACGTGACCCCAATATAAAGAACAAGCAACTAGGGTCACGAGACCCCAATATAAAAAACAAGAAACTGAAAATATAAGGAACAAGCACTGGGGTCAGGTGGCCTCAATATAAAGAACCAGAAACTAGGGTCAAATAACCCCAATATGAAGAACAAGCAAATGGGGTCACGTAACCCCAATATCAAGAACAAGCAACAGCAGAAGCCAAATTAAAGACCCGAAAAGGTTAACCATCGAGTTACAGTGCCCACTTGTAATTATATATATATATATATATATATATATATATATATATATATATATATATATATATATATATATATATATATATATATATATATATATATATATATATATATATATATATATATATATATATATATATATATATATATATATATATCCCAATGTATCTGGCAACTGCATTAAGAACAAGCAACTAGTGTCACGTGATAAAAAATAAAGAAAAGAAAATGACAATATGTAAAGAGAGTAACTGGGTTGACGTGAGCCAATATAAAGAAAAAGCAACTGGTTACGTGACCCAATTATAGCAGTTTGGCAATTCTGGTTACATGTGACCCCATAATAAAGAACAAAACAGGGGGTCAAGTGACTCCAATGTAAAGAACAAGAAACTGACAATATAAAGAGTAACTGGGTTCACGTGACCCCAATATAAAGAACTGTGAAACTGGGGTCACTCGAACCCCATGAAGAACGGGCAACTGGGGTAACGTGACCGCAATATAAAGAATAAGCAACTAGGGTCATGAGACCAATATAAACAATAAACTGAAAATATAAGGAACAAGCACTGGGGTCAGGTGGCCTCAATATAAAGAACCAGAAACTAGGGTCAAATAACCCCAATATGAAGAACAAGCAAATGGGGTCACGTAACCCCAATATCAAGAACAAGCAACAGCAGAAGCCAAATTTAAAGACCCGAAAAGTACTAAATCTATCGAGAGTGAAAGGCGCCTACTATAAAATTATATATATATATATATATATATATATATATATATATATATATATATATATATATATATATATATATTTATATATATATATATATATATATATATAATATATATATATATATATATATATATATATATATATATATATATATATATATATATATATATATATATATATATATATATATATATATATATATATATATAAATATATATATATATATATATATATATATATATATATATATATATATATATATATATATATATATATATATATATATATATATATATATATATATATATATATATATATATATATATATATATATATATATTTCCTAATGTATCTGGCAACTGCATTAAGAACAAGCAACTAGTGTCACGTGATAACAATGTAAAGAAAAAGAAACTGACAATATGTAAAGCAAGTAACTGGGTTCAAATATAAAGAAAAAGCAACTGGGGTTACGTGACCCTATTATAAAGAACAAGCAACTGGGGTTACGTGACCCCATTATAAAGAACAAGCAACTGGGGTTTCGTAGTACTAAATCCATCGAGTTAGCAGTGCCCACTTATAAAAATTATATATATATATATATATATATATATATATATATATATATATATATATATATATATATATATATATATATATATATATATATATATATATATATATATATATATATATATATATATATATATATATATATATATATATATATATATATATATATATATATATAAATATAAATATATATATATATATATATATATATATATATATATATATATATATATATATATATATATATATATATATATATATATATATATATATATATATATTTATTTATTTCATAATATTTCTATAAATACATTAAGAAAAAGCAACTAGTGTCACGTGATAACAATGTAAAGAAAAAGAAACTGACAATATGTAAAGCAAGTAACTGGGTTCACATGACCCCAATATAAAGAAAAAGCAACTGGGGTTACGTGACCCTATTATAAAGAACAAGCAACTGGGGTTATGTGAACCCATAATAAAGAAAAAACAATGGGTCAAGTGACTCCAATGTAAAGAACAAGAAACTGACAATATAAAGAACAAGCAGCTGGGGTCACGTAACCCCAATATAAAGAACCAGCAACTGGGGTCACCTAACCCCAATATGAAGAACAAGCAACTGGGGTAACGTGACCCCAATATAAAGAACAAGCAACTAGGGTCACGAGACCCCAATATAAAAAACAAGAAACTGAAAATATAAGGAACAAGCACTGGGGTCAGGTGACCTCAATATAAAGAACCAGCAACTGGGGTCAAATAACCCCAATATGAAGAACAAGCAAATGGGTCACGTGGGGGATTATGACCTAGTCCCAGGTAGCTGGGCTAATGAAGACCAGATCACAAATTTAATCCTAACTTCAAATAAATCTCAGGCGCGTTACCACTTTCTCAAGCCCGATCATCTGATCATAGCTTAATAATTACTTAAATATAATTTATATATATATATATATATATATATATATATATATATATATATATATATATATATATATATATATATATATATATATATATATATATATATATATATATCCGTAATACCTGATTTGCGTTAATTGGGTGTTTGCTTATTATATATATATATAAACGACTAATCAAATTTTCATATAATTTTTCATTCTATATAGACCGAATGCCCATAAAAGAACCGAGTTTTTATTTATGATGATTTTGGGGACGAAAAAGTTTTGTCGTGTATTAAATTTAATTGAAATTCATTTTTTACATTTCATTGAAAGTTTACTGAGTTTATTTTTATATGAAGTTTTTTTAATGTTTGAAATTATAAATTTCATTGCGAAGTTATTTCTGAATTTCCGAATGTGTAACCACGTTATCGAACAAATGTAGTATGATTTTTTGATATTGATAAATATATATATTTTCGGAAGTTGACAAAGATGAAAAAAACTCTAGTCAAGTTCCGAAGATGATGACAATAATAACAACAATATTTATTGTGATAACGGTAACAATAACAGTATACTACTAAGACTTTCTATAATTAGTACTATGAAAGCAATAATAATAATAATAATAATAATAATAATAATAATAATAATAATAATAATAATAATAATAATAATAATAATAATAATAATAATAATAATAATAATAATAATAATAATAATAATTATTATTAATAGTAATTATAGTAATAATTACCAACAATAATTATTAATTGTAGGAATAGTCTTCTTTGAAGACACAAAGGTGTCTCAATAGAATGACAGTCTCCAATGTAATAACTTTACTTTGGGTTCTTATTGCGTTTCACCTCTAGTACAGAGAGCGGAGTATGCAATGAAGAATCCAAGAAGCAAATGTTTACTTTTGGACACTATTTATTACTACTTAGACAGGGGTGAAGCCTCTGTCTGGGGAATTTTCTAATATTTGCTCTACCACCAATTGGGATACTAAGATTACCAAAACCACTATACTTACAGTTTATCACATGCACGCAACGTAACGTCGAAAATGTTACACAAATTCTGAAAACTCATTGAACTTTGACCCATTAATTTTATTACTTCGCGACAAAAATCTATGGATGTATATTTATATATATATATTTATAAACCATCAATTGATGATTTGAAATTATAAGAATTATAATTTATACTTTATAAATATTAAATTTGAATATTTGAAATAAACACAATCGAAAATTGCAATTGACCAACTATTAAGGCGATTTTTTAATATTTTTGAATAAATATTTATAAGTTTATATATACCATTCGTTAGATATATATATATAGAGAGGTCGATTTTTAATTATAAAACTCCAAAGGGGGAAGAGTTTTAAAGATAATTTTACAGTGAGTTCTTTACCTCGGAGACTGCTCCGAAAATCAAATTTTACGCTATGAGACATTTATCATAATAAATTTTACCATTTTGATTTCTACGTTTTTGCTTACTTTTATTTAACTTTTAATTTTTATTATTATTATTTTTTAATCAAATCTTTGAGTTTGAAATTTTCTAAATATTCCCCTTATATTAAAATTTCCCAAAATCCTTTATCTTTTCAATTTTCCCTTTTAGCGTTTTTGCTTGCTTTTTTGAGTGCAATTTTATTGTTGGCATGTGTAAAAAATAAACAAAATCAGTGTACATCACGTTGGTAAAATGTGTTTAAATACATACTTTTTAAGCTTTCACTGAAGAAAAAGGGTGAATAAAGATAGACAAAAACCTCGAAGAAATCTCCATCCTATAAATAAAACTGGACTCTAAAGTTAAGACGAATTAAAGGCGACTTGAAAGGTGATTTGTACAGATGAAGCGGCGCACGAAACGCGAAAAGCGTTTCACGATAACGCGGAAAACGGTTAAACACCCATCTGAAATCAACTAAAGCATACTG
>JABUQX010145160.1:27500-33993 GCA_015478945.1 Trachelipus rathkii | reverse complement strand
GTAAGACCGTTTCCAATCATGCCGAAACAAAAACTGAACCTTTAGATACGCTGCAGACGTTTTTAAGGGTTTATTAGTGCGGGCAACCGAGCAACATATACATCAATCAGATAGATACTCGAAGAGTATCGGCAATACTAACGCATATATAAACCGTAAGTATTTTTTAAAGTAGTTTCAATGTGTTTTAGTTTTCATATTGGCTTGGTGCTTTTTATTCAGCTAACTTCTTCAGATAGTATTCTCCGCTGGAACTCTAGAGAAAAGGTGGTTGATATATATATATATATAGTGAGGTATAGGTATGGGTAGCAGGGGAGGCGGTGGTGATATAGAGAGTGGCGTGGCGGTATGGCAGGCGGCAGGTATATTTATATGGCAGCAGAGCAGAGAAAGAGTATAGCAGTATAAGGCAGTATAAGGTATATATATATATATATATATAGTAGGGAGGTAAGTAGGAGGCGGTATATATATATAAAAGATATATATAAAAAGTATATGAGATATATATATATAGGCGTATATATATATATATAAGAAAGAGAGCATATATATGTAAGAAAGTGGTATATAAGTATATATATATATCACTAAACACAAAACCCCCCTAAGTGAAATCCTGCCTACGCCCATATATATAGGAGCATAATATATATATATAAGTATATATGTTATGATATGGTATATATATATATATTAGGTATGGTATATATATATATATATATATATATATATACTTTTAATTAAATAATTGTGAGCCACCAACCTCTATCATGCATCCTATTCAATGGATGGGTTCAATACCTACTTTAGTAGGTTCTTGGTGAGGTAAAATTGAATTAAAGCTATTTCGTAGCTGAGTGGAATAGAGTGTGGAGATTATCTGGTTTACATAGCAACCCTGATTGGCCTTCAACTATTTGGAAATTTTAGCATGAGAGGGTGAGAGAGTGCACTTTTGTATGTTTTAATAATTCGCTTAAGCTTATGTGTTGGCTGCATGTTTTTGGTGATGTGTGGCTATTGAGATTATTTAAATTCACTATGCCGTAAACTGTAACTAAATATTAAACAAAATCTGCTGCTACTGATTTCAATATTTTGTGTCCATCTGCAATGGACGACGTGTTCGAATCCTCGCTCTCACTTTCTCGCTCTCACTTTCGCTCTCGCTAAGTAAAACCATGATCCTTAAATTTCACTTTAATTCACGAGCTACGGTGAGGCGCGCGTGCGCGCACATACACACACACATATATATAGTATATATATACAGAGTATATATAGATATATATATATATATATATATATACATATATATATATATATATATATATATATATATATAGAGGTATGTATATATATATATATATATACAGTACATATAAGGCTCTACAAAACAAAATATCTTTTCTTTCCTCTTTTAGCTTTCATTACAAATGCTAATGCGGGAGACTTATTTTAAATGATAAGGAGAAAAACATTTTCTAAAACGGATAAAGTGTAAAAGTTAAAATCAAGTAGAATAAAATAACTGTGTGTATGAGAGAGTAGAGAGAGAGAGAGAGAGAGAGAGAGAGAGAGAGAGAGCGAAAGAATGTCTTATCACTCAGCCACAGGAGGTGATTTTAGATAAGATTGAAGGGAACAATACAATCATGTTGTTACAATATTTTTATATTTCCCAAGATAGCAGAGAGATGATGTTGAGCTTCCCAAACAATAAATGTCTTATTTTATTAACAAAGTTACTTTAAAACGTGAATAAAACATTTTTAAATAATGATCAGTTTAATGAAATTGATTTGAAGAGTAAATACTAATTAGTGTTTGAGCGAGAGAGAGGTAGAGAGAGAGAGAGAGAGAGAGAGAGAGAGAGGGTAGAGGAGAGAGAGAGAGAAGCAGAAACGAAATGAAAGATAATTGTTGTAACATGTGAGCAAAGTAATTGCTTGTTCAATGTTAAGAAAGAAAATCAGACTAAGGAATAAAAATGAGCCCTTTGTGAAATTATTTGTGTGAAAGATTTAGTTGGGTGATGAAAGGAGTTTAGTTAGCTATAACAGTTGTGGAGATAGATTTGCATGCAAAATAGATATTTATGTGGTTGAAATGTTAGTGTGGGTGATAAAACTGGAGGGAAGATAATAAGAGAAGTTGAAGGAAACAGTTATCAAATGCTTTAAAGCTATGTTATACTCAAAATATAAAGGATTTATATTCTATGGGTAAATTAATTGAAATGGTCAAAGATTTTTGTAAAAAGAAAAGATTTTTGTTATGCAAGCTTTTTACTATATGTGGCACCAAAAGGTACATCTAATCAATATTTGGTAAAACTAAGAATAAGAAAGCCTAAAGGAAAATCAAAATATAGAAAGAGTGTAAAGGTACTGAGAGTAATGAGAGATTTGAAACCTGTGGAGTGTTCTAGAAGAAAATAGTCTAAAAACATTTTGATATGATAAACGCATTTAAAGTAAAAGCAAATATTATGGTAGATTGGGAGGAGGGAAACAGAGATTTTTAAAGTGGATTTTTCTGAAACTGGATCATATTTCAATGGTGATAAAATATTTACATAAAACTGCAGATAAGATATCATAGAACATGGGAAAAGCTAAATTGAGGACTTAGGACATGAAAGTTATTGGGATATTAGTTATTTTCTGCCCTGCCAATGAGCTACAATATATACCACACTTTAATAGTAAGATATGATAAGAATTGCTATAATTACACTGCTTCCCTTTGTTTCTTTGGTATTTTTCAAAGAAAAACGGTAACACTGTACTGTTAGACTGAATGTAACATATAAATTAAATATTTTTAGTTCCATCTCTTAACATAGGTCAGTATATATATAAATAAATCAATATATAAATGAGCATCCACATCCATTATGAAAGCCAGTTAGACATCTAAGATCTCATTTGAAACATATATTTAATTACTAAATATCTGCATCTGCAGCTGGTGACCTGGTTTCAAAATTTTCAATCCTGCTGTAAGAAGCCTCTAATTTAAACCTCTTTATCTAAATTGAAATAATTTTATCTAGTCAAAAAAATGTTTTCAAAACTTTGAATAAAATCTCAGCACTTAGGGATTTCTGAAGAGACTGATAAAACGAAAAGTACCAAAAACTTTTACAACTCTGTTTCATGAGCAGTCAGGTGGACGTGTCGTGTTCAAATTCTTAGTCATTTGCTGCCAATGTCAAATTTTTACCCATCAAAATAAGATGAAAAAAATCTAAACCTCCTAAAAGTAAAAATGAGAATCTTCATGTATGAGTTTTATACCTTCTCGAATGCTTTAGTAAAACCTATCAAGTTAGATAAATATGCAATATATATATATATATATATATATATATATATATATATATATATATATATTATATATATATATATATATATATATATATATATATATATATATATATATATATATATATATATATATATCAGGGGCGTATATATAGGGTAGGCTGGGTAGGTAGCTCCTACCCAATATTTTTTAGGTTTTAAATAATTGAAATTAAATTGTAAAAGTATACTAAATTATTAAAATTTTATATAAAAATTTAAAAGAAGCTATTTTGCATCATAAATTAAAAGAAAACAACCACAATAATAATAGCTAAAATAATGAATTCAATTAGAAATTCTCGCTCCTACTCTTCTGATCTTTTTTAGAGTAAAATTCTTTGCACCGGGCGGACGAATGACGTCATTTTTTACATCAACTTATAAGGGAGCGGGCTAGTCTGTCCTACCTATAATCGAAAATATATGAAACCTTTCGTTCTCTCGTAAATATGTACGAAATGTGTGGCTTGTGGCAGTTTGTTTGAAATTTTTGTATCGAATGTGTCTGATTGTTCTGATATTGAATATTAATTTTATATAACTTTATTTATGTGGTATTTAGCATTATATACATAAAATAATTGAAATAAATGCATAATGGAGTAAGTGTAGATTTTATATTAAAGAAAAACGCTTTAAAAAATTTATCTATAAAACCACAGCTTTTATTTTAAAAAAATGATAGGCCTAAGAAATTACCTCAATTGGAATGTGATTTAAAATTAAGTATTTGGTAAATATAATGAAAAGCTTTTCTACAAATAAATAGGTAGAAAGATATATATATATATATATATATATATATATATATATATATATATATATATATATAGCATATAAATATATATATATATATATATATATATATATATATATATATATATTAATATATTTATATTATTTTTTATATATATATATATATATATATATATATATATATATATATAGTATATATATATATATATATATACAAATAAATAGGTATATTATATATATATATATATATATATATGGGCCGCTTCCTCTTCGGGAGTTCCAGGTACCCTCCCAGATGCCATTCCACAAGGGCCGCCTCCATTCATCCGCCGATAATGATCCTCTTCATACAAGAAAGTAGATCTTGTTCGCAAGAGTGCTGGACGAGTGACAGAGGGGTGAAACTCAGAAATATAAAGCCGAACGTTGGTGAGTGGTCTTTCACCAACGAAAGCGCTTGCACGAGGTGATACTCGCACGCCTCCGTGGCTGACCACACACCAATATCACTCACATTCACTATATGTCACGGAACCCTCCCATTTTTGCAATTTTGCTGAAGATAATTTTCGCAATCTATCTTTACACCATATCTTCATTGATTGTCTTCAACTGGACCCCATTCGCCATCCGTCGTCATTTTCACTTTAGGATCCATAACACCTTCCAAATATTATCCCATATCTTATCTGAATCCCCATTTTAGCAGTACCTCTTCTCATGTACTCTTCTCGCGCTGAATTTTATTTGAAACATTTATTTGTCATGTGATATTTAGAATATCGATAATGTAAGGAAATTTTTATTTATTTTTAAATGATCGGATAATGATTTCTCCATTCAAATATTCCTTTGATGTAAAAAATATATAAATACATAAAATTCCATGGTGCAGTAATTGGAAGACCGTTCAAGGAGTTCACATACTCTGATTTGACAACTCAAACACTAGGCGCTTAATATATAGAGCATAATGTTAATATAGATATATATATATATATATATATATATATATATATATATATATATATATATATATATATATATATATATATATATATATATATATATATAACACTCAACAAAGTCATCAAAATTTCACTTCTCTAATTCAAAAAGCAGTTAACAAAGCCATCCCCAGGGATACATAAAAAAATACAACCCAACCCTAACACCTGAAATAGAACAACTAATCAAACAACGCAACTCGCTCAGAACAAAAACACCCACATCACTCCAAACGACAACACAGATTAACGCCCTAAACACCCAAATCATAAACCTAACAAATACATATTCTTTAAACAATTTCCAAACCTTCTTTACCAAGAACATCCAACACACGAATAACACCAGAATGTGGAAAACAATAAATACATTGAAATACTCAAACAACCAACAAACACACACTCACGAATCCATCAAAACCCGAACACACAAAACCCAAAAACCAACAAACAACAACACGCAAACACGCTCGCAACTCACTTCGCAATGCAGTCAAAGGCATACACTCCCTCAAAACAGGAAGATCATCAAATAACTCAAGAAAATAAAACTCAACCACGACCAGAAATATTAGAAATAACCACAACTGACCCAGAAAACATAACAAAGACACTTAAAACTCGCCTGCAACTGGCCAGACAAATCTCAAACAAACACCCCAAACGCCTAGGGACACATAGCTTAACACAATTAACACAAATATATAGCAGCTCCATTAGCCTAAACTTCATTCCCCTTATCTGGAAAAAAGCTATCATTATATCCAAATTAAAACCAGGAAAAGACCGCGACTGTCCACTTCATTCAGCTAATAAAATATTTTATTAGCTGAATGAGGTGAAGATTCACGTCCACGAAATATCCTTTTAATAAATTTTGTAAACCTGGTGTTTGAGTTTTTTTCTTTTATATATATATATATATATAGTGGTATATATATATATATATATATATATATATTATATATATATATATATATATATATATATATATATATATATATATATATATATAGTATATATATATATATTAGAAATAACACATTCGTTTCTGACAAACTTTATACGAAGGATAAAGCATACGGTGAGAAAAAATCTAAACATTTATTAAATTAACAACGTTTTTGCCACAACTGGGACCATCATCAGGTCTAAAAATATTAAAATTTAACATTAAAATTAGAATACTTATATAATAATACATTACATGGACAGACCAAAACAAAGAAGCAAAAAAATAAAATAATACTAATAATAATAATCGTAATAATAATAATAAACAACAAGATCACTTAAATTATACACTACACCATAATAAGTATATAATAAAAATAAATACATAATAATAATAAT
>JABUQX010145160.1:20000-22500 GCA_015478945.1 Trachelipus rathkii | reverse complement strand
TTAATTTTATTATTTATTTATTTTAGTATAAAAAGAACTGCATCTGAAAGAGGGTCGATTAGACCGAAAGCTCATGCCTTTAATTTATAGTTAAAAGGATTTACTTATGAATTTAATATTTTGATTTTATCTCCTATTTATTTGTTGTAATCCTCAATAATTTATAAGGCTCCATTACACATAATTCTTCTTAGCGTCTAAGCACATAGGTGAGTATATATATATATATATATGTATATATATAGTATAAATAGGATATATATATATATATATATATATATATATAAAGTATATATATATATATATATATATATATATATATATATATATATGTATATATATATATGTATATGAGTATATCTGGTAGGACCTTTTCCTGTACACTAGCATAGGACAATATTTGCTATTTTTTATTTTTTTTCTATGTATATTATCGAACAAAATCTACAAACGCTCATGGTGCCAGATGCGCGTTTTTTCTATTTTTAATCAATGTGTTTTAAATAAATTATAAATATTGCAGTGAATTACATTAAGTGAGTGCTGTGATACGTTACAAGACAAAGTTATAAGTTGTTATTTACTCTTAGATTTAAACTTAATATTTTTGAATTAGCTTTTTCACTCAATGACAAACCGTTTCAAAGCTGACTGGCAACTTTATCTTTATGCTTATTGGTAAAAAAAAATACCTTCTAAAGTGGGAAAAATACAAAATTTTAATAAAAATACCATTTCAGTGAAAGATCCTACTGAATAGCCTTATATATATATATATATATATATATATATATATATATATATAAGTATATATATATATATATATATATATATATATATATATATATATATATATATATATATAGTGGTGGAAATTAATTTACTTCTTTTAAGAAATTAAATTAATTCCAGGTCATTAAATTTATTTGAAACAAAGTATTATTATTATTATTATTATTATTATTATTATTATTATTATTATTATTATTATTATTATTATTATTATTATTATTATTATTATTGTTATTATTATTATTATTATTATTATAATTATTATTATTATTATTATTATTGTTATTATTATTATTATTATTATTATTATTATTATTATTATTATAATTATTACACATATTATTGTTACTATTATTATTATTATTATTATTATTATTATTATTATTATTATCATTATTATTATTATTATTATTATTATTATTATTATTATTGATATTTTAATTATTATTATTATTATTATTATTATTATTATTATTATTATTATTATTATTATTATTATTATTATTATTATTATTATTATTATTATTATCTTCCTTTTTTTCCCAAGACTTTCTTTTCCACTTCTTTAATTTTCTAAAAACTATTCTAAAAATAATTTACAGAGAAAGTATGAGGCATCTTTATATATTTATTAGTTCCTGACTTATTTCGTCCTTAAATCTCGACATTTTCTGAGTTTCGGATGTTTCTATGAATTTTACAAGATTTAAAGATTACAAATTGTTAAATGTTTTCCTCAATTATTGAATTAATATAAACATATATTTCTGGTTTTATTATTTCATTCGGTTGATCGAGGAAGATATGGTAATCATCAAATTTTTAAACCGTTAATTGATGAATTAATTTCATTAGAAACGGACGGCATAGTTATTAATTGTAAGTGTGAAAATTTTAAAATATATTTTGTTATGGGTTTATTTTTAGGTGATAACTTAGGTATTAATTCTGCATTAGGTTTTGTTGAGAGCTTTTCTGCTAACATGCTATGTAGGTTTTGTAAAATAACCAAAGAAAATTTGCATCGAGAACATGTCGAGTCAATTGATATTCTACGAAGTATAGACTATTATGAAAAAAGTTGCTTAAGTTTGGAGAATGTTTTTGATTTTTAAGTTGCTTGTAGATTTAATGTGGGTGTTAATAATACCGCGTAGGCATTTTCCCTCTTTATCAAAGTCTTTTGCATTTGAAGTTTTAAAATAAAAGTTAATGCTTTCAGAGAAATTGTTCGTGTTGTCCCGTTTTTCTTTTTTTATAGATTAAATATAATATGAAATGCTACCTAAAATTCAACAATTTATAATCTTAAATATTGTGGAAAATAATTCATTCATTAGTTAGAATCGAAAGTCTGAAGATGTCCGAGGTTTACGGACGAAACCGGCCAGGAACTATTAAATATAGATTTGCAAATTATTTTCTAGAATAGTTTTAAGAAAATTAAATGGAAATTAGAAAAAAATATTCCGTGAGTTGGAAAGTAAAAGTAAACATATTAAAACAAAAAGCTGATATAAGAATTTTTTATTATTATTATTATTATTATTATTATTATTATTATTATTATTATTATTATTATTATTATTATTATTATTATTATTATTATTATTATTATTATTATTATTATTATTATTATTATTATATTATTATTATTATTATTATTATTATTATTATTATTATTATTATATATTATTATTTATTATTA
>JABUQX010145160.1:15000-17500 GCA_015478945.1 Trachelipus rathkii | reverse complement strand
ACAATGTAATATTTAGAAACTTTATTTTTCTTCATCTTCTTCTTAAAAAAACAAAGAATTAAAGAAAGTAATCATTATCTAAAATGAGTTCTTTCATCTGAATAAGATATAGAATATATTATGATAGAATATATATATATATTTATAGAGAAATAATATATACATATACATATATAAAATATAAATATATAATATATATATGAACAGTATATGAACAGAACAGCAATGATACATGTAACTGATACCACAAAATCATCCCATAAACAAATTATATTGAACCATAAGTTACTCCAAGAGGTCAGTTTAGTCTATCTTCTTCAACAATATTTTTCATTATTCAGTCTAACAGAACAATCTTCCATTAAATTGATTGATTGGTGAATAGTTGGGATAAAGTCTCCTGGTCAAATTGTCTAAGATTTGATGAATCCTGAGTCTGCCCATCTTAGCATTTACCCTATGATAGTCCAAGAGTAGTAATAATCAATATAACACAAAACTAAGAGTTCACATATGATTTAAATGCAATTTCTGATCCAACCAATAAACTAATCCTATATATAACTTATCATCACTACATAATGTTTGAGTTTGAAGTTGGAAGCAAAGATCTTATCATTATCAAAAACTGTAAGAGTTTTTAACACTGATAATACGCCATAGTCAAGTAATCACATATATTAGTTCGTGACTTCATAATCCCTGATCGAAATCTATAATAATTTCTTCCTTCCAGAATTTCACAAGAATATATGATCTGATTATTTTTTCACATATCACAGTCTTCCATTTGTAGCACAATAATTGAAATACTGGTAAATATTATCATCTGAACTATTTCCAGCTAACAAACTCACACTCAATCTATAATATAAACTAGTTACATAACAATTATATAATGTAATGCTTGTTAGTCTTGTAATGACTAATCATTAGTGGAAGTATATATATCACTTTCTTTCATTTCTTTTCACCTGATATTCAATCTTTTTCTCCCAAAATGAATTCTGCATAATAGTCCAAACGATTAGTAATTGTTTTGCAAAAGAAACAAAATCAGATTAATATGAAAATATATATATAGAGAGAGAGTAGATATATATATATAGATATAGAGTATATACAAAATAATATATATATATAGAATATATATATACTACATGCTATCTCATAAAATAAAGTATCTGGTCCTATAAATTGTATTCAACCATGGGCAACAATTCAATCAGTAATCAAATATCTTTTAATGTAAATAAGATTTTAAAGAATAAGATAAATAAGAAATTGTCTAAAGAAGAACTATGAGAATCTCTGATATCAACAAAACCACTGATTTACACGATTCTATGTCATCCAAAAAGATAAAACCAAAAAATCTACAAAGTTCTGTCGCTGGCAACACTGGTGGCGCACTAACCAGTAAACAGAAAATATCAGAACGCAATATAGTATAATGCAATAGTCTATAACTAACGTAAACCGCTGGAGTCACCAGCTTCAACAGAAAGAGATAACATGTCTATGCCAGCAAACAAATAAAGGCAAGTCTTCCAATTCAAACAAAACATAAATTATCCACATTTGAAATCTTTCATTAAATTATATTTTTTTAATACTTCTTTTTTAAGGTAAGATCCGGAAATATAATGTTTAAAAATAATTTTTACACTTTTACAGCAAAGAGGTAGGTAGGTAAAGTTTTTCACATAGGCCTCATTAATTTGTACAATTTTTTTCAGCAAGATGGTTCACACTTACGCAAAAGTAACAGGGTGATACAAAGAGATACTCTGATGATGATGTTGCAGCCTTAAGCTGTTTTCGTTTTTGCATTGGTTCTTACGAAACGTAATCGTAAGAAATTCTCGAGTTTGCGTTCGTTTTGTCAAACAGCGTTTGCGTTCGTTTTTATCAAACAGCGCAAAATCGTAAAAACGCTCACCAAACGTAAAGAATTTCCTTTATTCTGTGTAATAAAATAAAAGAATGCAACCTTGCAGAATTAATTAATTACATTACAGTTCGTTTCAACAGCGCAAAAATCGTGGGGGAACAAAGCCGACCAACGTAAAAGCACTCCTTAAATCTGTAATACAGAATACAAAAGAATTAAGAAAATTCCTTACATTTGGTGAGCATTTTTTTATTGATTTGGGTGCTTGACAAAAAACGAACGCAAAACTCGAACATTTTATTAGTTTTCAAACCCAATTTCTTAAAATAATATTGTAATACCATTATGTTTAAAAATAGACCTAAAACGCTTGAGTTTGCGTTCATTTTTGTCGGGGTAGTTTATGTTCAAGTTTTTGTCAAATATCGCAAATCAAAACAAACGCTCACCAAACGTAAAGAATTTCCTTTAATTCTGTATAATATAGAATAAAAAAGAATAGAAACCTTACAGAATTAAGTGCAAGGAAATTCCTTACGTCATGAGCATTTTTTGCCAAAGTTGGCAATTAAATAAAAACGAACGAAAGATAGAATATTTTCTTAC
>JABUQX010145160.1:0-7500 GCA_015478945.1 Trachelipus rathkii | reverse complement strand
AATATGTTTAAAGTTACATATTTTGTTCGAATTTGGCATCGTTTGGCTAGTTTTATTGCTTTATAAATTACGGATTTGAGTTTTTAAAAATATTGGATAAGCTTTTATCTAAGTATGTTGGATTACAGTTTCATGGCTCTTAAGAACAAATTTGAAAGCACTGCTGTTTTTGTGGATATTCTGAATCTCAAATCTGGGGCCAGCCTCCCGAAAGCATCATGCATGTAACTAAAAATTATAACAGCTACAGGGGAAAAATAACATTTTTGATTTTAGCCAGCAATTTCATCGATGAAATTAAAAAAAAAGTTTATTCTAATATTTTTTAATAACACCTTAAATATCAGTAAAATGTTGATCTGGCAAGCGCATGGTGTGATTGACCTTGAATCACTGCATTACTTCACGAGAGCAAGAGTATAAAATAGTACTTTACTTACGCTTTGGAGAAATGTTATTTTTTCTTTTAATATCCTTTTTATGGCCTCCCGACTCTCTCTTATCGTTCTTGTTTACCCGTGGATATCCTTTTAAAAATCAACATTTAACCTTTGCGTGCTCACTGGATTACTCGAGTTTTCCATTCTCAGTGCAACGGTAATATCATACAAGTTCTTCAACATTTTTAACTATTTCAAATTTTTCAAAAGCGTTATTTTTTTTTTAAATTTCATGGATAAAAATGTCTCCTGATTAATAAAATGTTATTTATTTTCCTGTAGCTGTTATAGTTTTTTAGTTACATGCATGATGCTTTCGGGAGGCTGACCCAAATCTGGTATATATACTATTCCATGTAAAGATTGCGGAAGTTGCTACATAGGCGAAACAAACACCTTAGATATTAGATTAGATCAGCATTCTTATGACCTACGAAAGGATAAAATTGGTTCATCTTTAACTGCACATAGAAATTCGCAAAATCATTTAATCGATCTTTCGTCCAACAAATTAATAGCACCTATTCAAAATACTAAAAACAGGAAGCTAACTGAATCATTCTTAATAAAAAAATCTCCAAGAATTTCAATAATCAAGTAGGCAATCCATCAATAGACAATATAACTAATTTCTATATAAAAAATTCGACCAAACTCAACAAAATCCTGAAGTCGATTTAATCTCAGTATTTTGAAACTTACTTAGCTACTACACCAGGTTGCCAATAAGAAAGAGAGTTAAATTTGGATCCTTCTTCAATCATTCACATCAGTTCCTGAGATGCATACCACTAACGGATGAAAGCTAGTAGGAAATCTCATTTTTTTCTTTTTAATTTAATATTAACTTATTGATAAAAATTTAATGTAAATAAACAGTGTATTAAAAATCATTCCTTGAAGAATTTTTTTTTGGTTTTGTGTCGCCTCAAGGGAAATAATTATAAATATATATATATATATATATATATATATATATATATATATATATATATATATATATATATATATATATATATATATATATATATATATATATATATATAGGAACTTTCGCTTTAAAAGGATGTTAACCGATATATATCGAACGAGCGATGTAATCGATTTTTTTCGATTATTTCAAGGCAATATAGAGCGACAAGGTTGCTAATAAGTTTTTTTTTAATTTTTAAAACCAAAGGAATACCTAAGATTAAATGCCAAGATGAAGAGTCAGGGTCTTCGGTTCAGTGGGGTTTCGACGAAATCCCTGTCCCCCTCTGTCCCACCGTCGGCTCGAGTCCCCAAATAAAATAAATAAAAAAAAAAATGGAAAACAAAATTATCATATAAAATTAACATGATATAAAAGCAACATGTGGCAACTTTTTCTTTTTTGAGTTTAAGTTAACACGTCACAGTGTATGGTTAGACGATTAGGGTTCAGCGATATTTCGATATGTAGCATTTTTATGTAACATCCTTTTAAAGGGAAAGTGCCTATATATATATATATATATATATATATATATATATATATATATATATATATATATATATATATATATATATATATATATATATATATATATATATATATATAAATTTTTACCCAAATATAAATAATCTTACTTTTTCTCTTCACACACACATAACTATCCCATTAATATAGACGGTTAATAAAAGGTATATTAACATATTTTAAAGGTATTCAGTAGTAGTAGCAAGATGACAATTAGTGGGCTTTTTTCATCCAATATGATTTACGTTATATTTTTAAAGATGTTTGTGTATCTCACGTATTATGATACGTACGGTTTGAGAACTAGGCAAATTACAATATATCATAATTTTGCTATCATTTTTTAAGATTATATAAACAGTGGAAAATAATTACTTTTTTCTGTCAATGTTATTAAGTAGCTTTTATAAGATATGGGAAAATAAATTCTCTCATTGGGTTATTATATAGGTCTCCTTATTGCTTAACATCAGAAATGCAAAAAATGATTCGATGTTTTTGTTAAATACTTGACCTAGGGGTCGATAAAAAGGCAAATCTCCTATGACGGGGTCGACGGGATAAAAAGTTTGGCGACACCTGCCATAGACAATCAGTATTGTTGGCCTGTGATAAGATTTGAGTTTCCAATATGGACTACGAATCGATGGCAAAAATTGCTCAAGAACTTGGCTTTGCAGGAGAGCGACCCCGCGCATAGATAAAGGCGTAAGATGCAGCAGAAAGAGAAGTCGCCAGAGAAGCAGCAGAAGATTCCAGACAAACATTTGAAAGGGAAGCTGCTAGAGAAGAGGCAGAAATAGAAATTGCCAGAGAAGCGGCACAGAGGAAGCACGAACTAGAGCTCAGAAGAATTGAATTGCAAGCAGGCAATACTACTCAACATCAGGTTAAGCAAATTACAAATTGATAGCAGACGAAAATCCAAACCTCTTCGCCGACAGAGATGAGAGGACCAGTGTTTAATCTGACTTTTCCGGGGATTTATTCATACCGGGGGAGTGGAATATATATATATATATATTTATATATATATATATATATATATATATATATATATATATATATATATATAGTATATATATATATAGTACGTATATATATATATATATATATATATATATATATATATATATATATATATATATATATATATATATATATATATATATATATATATATATATATATATAGTATATATATATATATATATATATATATATATATATATATATATATATATATATATATAGTGTGTTATTAATAATTTTTACTCACATTTTAAATAATACGAATGCGTCTTGTCTTTTTGGAAGCATAGTTGTTGATCACTTGATCAATAAATTCTTCTGTTGGCTCTTCATCACCTTCAATGAACACTTTAACACAGGAAAAGTTTCTTGTCCCATACGATTCCTGAGCTTTGTCATTATCCTATTCATGGTGCTGAAAGATCGTTCCACAATGGCAGTTGAAATAGGTACACACAATATACATTCAGCAATTTTTTTAAAGATTTCATATCCAATATCAGCTCTTAAAATAAAAGAAGCAACATCTGTACTAGTATCGTTTAACTTATTGCTGGCAACATGTGTGAAAGATTTAAAATCAGACAAAGCGGCATCAATTTCATAATTCCAAACAGATGGCAAAGTTCTCTACATTCATTTTCATTCATTTGAACAAACTGTTTGAAGTTTTCAAAATATGCACATAGCTGTATTAATCTTATAGCTTTATCATTAAATCTTTGTTTCATTTCGTTTACTACTTCTTCCACAAATCCTCTTGCAATTTTTAAACAATTTTTTTGGTATCAGTAAAATTTACTTGTTTAAATTCTGAAACATAATTCTCAAGGCCTTTAATTTTCATATGCAGTTCATTATCTTCATTTTCAATAACACATAACTTGATGATTGTTTCTAAATGACCAACTGTTCCAGAAATAAGCTGGGGAAGAGATGAGAGTTTAAGAGCTTCTTTTTGGAGAACCTTAAATTTGACAAGGCACTCAGTGTTACATCTAAAATAGCCAAACTCACTATAAAACTAATATTAGTCATTTCTAAAAGAATACCACCAGATAGACTTGCTAAATCGGCACCATCCTTGTAAATGTGTTCACATGCCATCATTATCGATTGAAAACATAAAAACACAGCATGTACCGTACGTCTGCAGCTTCTGGAATCTTTAAGGCAGGCTCTTTTAGTGATTTTTGAATTTCATGTAAAATCTTTTCTCTTTTAGGAGAACAATGAAAAAGCTTGTAGATATCTTTAACAACATGTAAAGCCCTCTTAATCATTGGAAACTTTTTTCTGGAATTAGTGACGGCATGCGATAAAACGTGGGCTCTACAATGAATATAGGGAATTTCAAATTGCTTCATTTCCGAAATCCTTCCACGCACCCCCTTTATACTACCACTGAAATTCGCAGCACCGTCAAAAGAACATGATACTAATTTCTCGTAAGAAAGTTTTCGTTTTTTTAAAAGCATCAGTCATAGCCAAAAATATTCAACCATACATAAAAACCTTTCTCTTACTTCATAAACTGGAGCTGGGACTACATAGTACATAGCTAACTAACAGTGACAATTGACTTTGATTATTTATGTTCGTGGATTCATCTGCCATTACAGAGTAATATCTACCACTAAGTAAATATTCATCTTGTTTGTCCAAGACTTCACCAATAGACAGCACTCTGAAGTGGTTAAATTACTAATGTATGTCGATCTCTTACTTTGGGCTTTAATCCAGTCCTCAAGAGGTTTGTTGTTTTTTACTAAAATCCTACGAACTAATGCTTCATATTTGGTGGTATGAGGTATTTCTTCTTTAGCTAAAAAATATGCGCTTCTAACTAACGCTGAAAAAGCTTCTCTGTTAAAATTTTTCTCACTTTCACTCTTTTGAATCAATAGTGTTTGGACAGGAGCTCTTAAGCCCTGCAATCTAGCATTTTCCATTGAAATTGCCTTACAGTGCTTATCTGATTTTGAATGTTTTTTTCCAGTTTTCCTGAACATCCAGTAGCTTTTCTAAAATTAAAAAGCACTGATATAAAAACTCCACCTGTTTTTTGAAGCAAATCTATGTCATTTTTTAAATGCACTTCACACAGCTTACAAAATGCACCATCCCCCCTAGTACGATCAAAGTACAACCACTTGTATTTAGTTTCCCATTGCTTTTGATATTTAATCTCACGTGTTTTTGTGGCAGAAACTATAGATTCACTTACAATACCTTGCCTTTCTTCATCAATGATCGATTGTTATAAATGTACTTTGTGCTGGCTCTTCAGTACGTCTTTCATTGAAAATTCATATACTTTTGCTTGTCTGCCATTTAAAAAATAGCCTGAACGTACATAGTAGCTATAGCTTACAAAGTTGCAGCACTTTTAGCAATACAGCTTTCACGTAGGCTCAAAAACACACAATAAAAGATAAGCTCCTAATTGAAAAAAAAAGATAGAGCACAATCCTTACAATGTAAATAAGTATTAATTATGCTTACCTCAACACCATTACTCATAAAAGATTGTACGAGAACTAAGTTTAATGTTTATCTGTAGCTTTTGCATTCAAAAATTATACTTGTACGAGAAATATAAAAATTTAGAAAGAATGTGCACACTCTCCGTAGTCTTACAAAACCAGACGTAAAAGTTTTTAATATATATATATATATATATATATATATATATATATATATATATATAAATATATAGTATATATATATATATAGTAATATATATATATATATATATATATATATATATATATATATATATATATATATATATATATATATATATATATATATATATATATATATTCGTAAGGTAAATAGAAAGATAGATATATAGATAATTAAATAGTTATATAGTCAGTTAATTATTATTATAAATAATTTTTTGTTATAAAATCGGAAATCTCCGGGGAACATTTAGATTCAAATCCTGGCCACCCCCGAATTAAACCCTAGATAGACTGTTATTTAGAACGTTTCGAAAGATGGGATAAGTTAAAAAACGCTCTACTATTATGCTATAGCTTGACAGAAGACGGCTATAGATTTAAATTCAGGAGCGCAAAAGCATATAATGATGAAAGGCCTATCCAGTTCATTGATAGATTGGATCATTATATGATAAAATGGACAGAGCTCGCCGAAATTAATAAAGATTTCTCTGATATCGTAAACCTAATAGTGGCTGAGCAGTTCTTAAATACATGTCCTAAGGAACTTGCAACCTAATTCGACATCATAGCCCAAGAGGCAGAGAATTACCTCCTCGCTCATAACAAGAACTTATTGTCGGTAACTAATAAAGAGGAGACATCAAAGAAAGAGAAGAAAGATATGAAGGAAAATTACCATAATTTTGAAAAGCTGAAAAATCAGTCAACATGCTTCAAATGTGGTAAGAGGGGACATAAGGCTATTGAGTGTAGGAATTACAACCCCTACATAAAGGATAACCAATATAAAAATTATAATAGCCAGTCTAGCAATAACTGGAGAGATGGCCCAAAAAGAGCGGCTGCTGCCATAACAAGTGTTAACCACAAAACAATACAGCGTAATAAAGATTGTACTCCTGACAAATATCAGAAACCTGATGACGGTGAAGACGTTATGAAATAAGCTGATGAATAATAGAATTGTTAGCATGCGGCAGAACGCTACCTGGTCAGATCGTATGCGGGAGGAGTAAAAGCGCAAGGGTTAATATCTAAAAAGAAAATGAAGCCCGTAGTCGACAGTAAAATTAATGGAGTTATCGGGAATGTATTAAGGGACACTACATATAGTTTATAGTAAAGAAGAAATATACTTCAGCAGACCAGATGACTGAGAGAAATCAGATACTGCTGATCGTCAACTGCACCAGAAGCTGCAATTGACGTTGACACACCCTATCACACGGGGCGTGTTAAAGCAATAGCTCTCAATGACGCTATCTATGATCTAGTGGTAGGTAATATCCCAGGCGCGAGAGACTTAAGTACGCCGCTGCCGAACAACAAAGAAGAAAAGGTAGTTAAGAAAACCTCTCAGATTTATGAAGGAATAAACGAGTTTTCCGCATAAAATGAAAGTTTAAGCAAGTCCTTAAACGTGAAGGATGAAGAAATAAAAACTTTGAAGAAAAATTTACAAGAGAGAATGAAAACGTTGGAGAATGACAAGAAGTTGACAATGTTAGAGACAGATCACCTTTCAAGAAAAGTAATAGAATATGAGCGTCAAATTCAAAAACTTGAAAAGTCAATCGAAGACGGTGATCAGATTAAAGGAGATTTTTTGAGCCCGAAAGTCATACCTGTCATTGTGAAATTAGTTTTGAAAGGGATTCAAAGTCGTAACTTTGCGTATTCTCCAGATAATAACACTGGTCCATCAGGGAAAGACTCAGTAAGTAAGGAAGTAGTAAAGGAGTCTGAAGCGAAGGACGTTTCTATTGAGGATTCAATAATTAGTTCAGTTAAGGAAACCAACATTGAATCTATGGAAGTACCTGAAGATAAGTCCC
>JABUQX010145159.1:25000-32595 GCA_015478945.1 Trachelipus rathkii | reverse complement strand
ATATATATATATATATATATATATATATATATATATATATATAGTTATATTTACAAATTAATAGGGTTACTGTATATCCTCGCTATAGTCACGGCTCACTTTTCGCTGCTTCAGTGGATCGTTTTTTTTTTTTTTTTGCAAATACAGTATCTATATCGGATTTTAAAATTTTTTATGCTGTATATATAAATTATATATATATATATATATATATATATATATATATATATATATATATTATGATTTTGTATGTATATACGTATTTAATAGCATAGGAAGTTTTACAGAATAAAGGCTTAAATATACACATATATAATGTACAAAATATATTATAAGTATATATTATATGTACGTACATGTAAATTCTCGTGTGGTTTGATTCTCTCTCTCTCTCTCTCTCTCTCTCTCTCTCTCTCTCTCTCTTCTCTCTCTCTCTCTCTCTCTCTCTCTCTCTCTATCACCTCTCTATATTCTCTATCACACACAGGCTGATCGTGATGTGAGATCGTAAGCGCCGCACTATTGGCTACATATATATAGAGCAAATATATAAAGATAAATAAATATATATATATATATATATATATATATATATATATATATATATATATATATATATATATATATGTGCATATGTATAGTATAGAAGTGTTTACAGTACATGTATGAGGACTTAAAATGTATATAAATAGTATATATTCTCCTCTCTCAGCTACTCCTATCACGGGGGGTCTGGAACGCATCCCCCGAGATAGGTGAGGGGTTAAATTTACACCAGAGGTTAAAAATGGTGTAATTTATTAAAGCCACATAGATAAAAGTAAATATATTGAAATATAAATGATAGAGTTTCAAAGAAAATATACTTTAAATATACTTGTTTTCCGTAACAATAATATGTAGGCCCTGTATGTATAAGTAGTTTATATATTTTACATATATGTTATATATATATATACATATTGTTATATATATATATACATATTACTACATATATATATATATTATTATTATTATTTATATATATATATATTCATATATATATACATATATATTATATATATATATTGGGCTAAGGCTGGGTTGCTATACATACAGCAGCAGTTATAGTTAGCAGCATATGCTGTTATACATATATATGGTTATGTTGCTATTATGTTGGTTGAAGCAAATACATATATATATATATATATATATATATATATATATATGGTAAAAATGACAAAAATTTTATACGTTCACTACATTTAACATCTTACCATGACATATCTATATATATATATATATATATATATATATATATATATATATATATATATATATATATATATATCAAAGCATATAAGAAAGATATATATATATATATATATATATATATATATATATATCATCCACCTTCTTTCCTAAAACTGGGGGTAAGGTGTGCGATATGCACCGGAAACAGAATAGTAGAAGAATATGACACAAGTCGAAAGGAAAGCCAAGCCTTACTGCTCCCTTTATACCTATTAGTGAGAACTCGTCGCAGTCACAAAATTCACCCTGGAGCTTCACGAGACCGCGACAGACCCTCACTATGGCGTCCCGTCAATGTGGGTTTCATCCCTTGGGCCAGGTGGGCCACAACCATACCCCCCTCACAAAACCACGCCATTCACTCCTATTATGCACCTTTCCTCTCGCCTTTGCAAAACTCACATTTCTCTCCTCCAGGCATTCCTTTACTAACTCAATCCACTTATTCTTCGGTCTCCCAGCCGGTAGATCCCCAACACACTCACCACTATACATCCGCTAACCAAAATATTATCATCCATTCTTTCCACATGACCAAACCATCTCAATGCTCTTTCATTTATTCTCTCTTCTCTCATTTACCCCTTTCTTCACACCACACAACTCTTAATACGTTCATTCCTTACTTTATCAATTTTTCTCACACCTAACACGCCCCTAAGATTGTCCATCTGAACCTATTGTACTTAGATCTATACCTCTTATTCCAGACCATAGTCTCACTACTATACATTAACACAGGTAACAACATACCCTCATGTAATAGTCCTAGCGCACTCAAGACTTAGTCCCTTTGCATCCACCAACGATTTATTTCCACCAACCACCTTCCTGCCATTCACAACTTTCCTACTACACTCTGCATCATCCGTTCCCTTTTCATCCAATATATTTCTAAATTTTAAACTCTGACATTCGTTCCAGCTGCTCACTATCTAACATAACTTTACACCAAGGACTGTCCTCACTCACAACCATAACCTTACTTTTATCTACGTTTACTTTCAAACCCTCCTTTTACACACCCTGCCAAATCTCTACCAATCCTCTTAAACTCTCTTCAGATTCACCGCAAAACCAAATCACTCGCACATCATAGGTAGGGCACCCTTTACTCTCTTCCATTCTTCATCATTCTAACACCATCTCCTGCCACCCCCACCTCTAATTCTTTTATAACCCCATCCATATAAAAATTAAATAACCAAGGAGACATAACACATTCCTGGCTCACTTCGCTATTAATATTAAAACAATCAGTTTCGACACCATTTATTCTTACACATGCTTCACTATCGTCATAAATACTCTTTATTCCATTCAGAAGCCCACTAAAAACACCATATATCACTAACACCTGCCATAGAGCTTCCCTATTAATCCTATCATATGCCTGTTGCAAATAAAACAAAATACAATTTATTCTTCTTCTCCCTCATTTTTCCAATCATTTGTTTCAATGTAAAGATTTGAACCACACATCCTCTACCACTCCTAAATACACCTTGTTCTTCACCAATCAGTCCTGCAGTCACTCGACGCACTCTTTCGACCAAAATACCAGCATATATCTTCTCTACAACACTCACTAAACTAATTCCCTATAATTCCTTACAGTTACCCTTATCTCCCTTACCCTTATATAAGGGTATTTTACTGCTCTCCTCTAATCCCTCGGAGCTATACCCTCCATAAACGCTTTGTTACATAACTTCCAAATCCAATAAGACACCATCTCGTCTCCGTTCTTCATCATTTCACCAGTAATTTCCTCTATACCTGCAGATTTACTATTCTTCAATTTTCTCACTCTACCCATTACCTCCTCCTTACTAATGACTTCATTCATATATATATATATATATATATATATATATATATATATATATATATATATATATATATATATATATATATATATATATATATATATATATATTAAAATCAAATAACTTATGTTTGCTAAAAGGAAACAAATTAATATAAACGTTACAGTTTGAAAATAGAATATACTTATTTATTTATTAAAGTTACGTTGAAAGTTTAGGAAACGGTATATATGAAAAGAAATTATAATTATAATTTATATAAAAGAAAATGGAGTATACAAATTAAAAAAGTCATAGTTTCAAAGGAAAATATATTAAAATGTTAAAGTTATCGTTTAATTTAAGGCTTATAAAACAGGGATATAATAAAATATATGAAAAGAAATTAAAATATGAATGTTCCAGCATGACAAAGAAAATGGAGTATACAAATTATTAAAGTGAAAGTTTAAGGAAAAATATTTTTAAATATTAAAATTAATATTCAAGTGTAGGAAACGGGGATATAATTAAATATCCCTTTCAATTTTCATATTATTCTAACAAATACATTTTTCAGTTCAATAAGAAAAATACTTTTAAAATCTTGTTAGTTCATTACTTACCTTATGAAAATCTTTATATCATTTCTTGCAAGTGCAATCCTGCTTATACACAACAATAATAATAATAATAATAATAATAATAATAATAATAATAATAATAATAATAATAATAATAATAAAATAAAATTCACTCTGGCTGACTGTGATGACTACGTTTTTGTTTCTCTCTTTATTATATTTTTTTCCATCAATAATATACCGATAATATTCTCCATTTTATAAATACAGACTTTAAGAAATAATTGAACAAATGCATTTTCTCTTAATACTCCAACTGCCATAAATATATATATATATATATATATATATATATATATATATATATATATATATATATATATATATATATATATGGTATAGAAATATATAACATATATATATATATATATATATATATATATATTGTTCTTTTCGTGAATGCCTATAAAGATTTTAGAATTAGAGGATAATTTTGAAATTGTGATATATAAATGATGGTTTATTCAATAAATAGATAATACAAAAGTGGCCCGTCTGTTGAGATACTATTTTTCTTTATAAGTAAAATAAGAAGTCGCGACCTTTCCCTGAATTTGACTCCTTTGTCGAATTCTTCTTTTCGGAATTCTTCATGATCGAGATTCGGAGTGTTGGCCTTCTCCTGAATATTGACTCCTTTCTTGATAGTTGCGTTTTTTTGTTATTTGAGATTTGGAGGAGGGAGTTCTGGAGAGAGTATCTTTAAGTGAGTCTTTTATTTCTTCTGATTTTGTATCTGACTGACTATCTCAACGAGATCGTGCTTTATATACAATATTCGACGAACTTATGTGAAAATTTTGCTTACGCAAATTTTGACATAAGTATTAACGTAAATATAAATTTCAAATTTCTCTGAAGTTAAAGGGTGCTATAATACTTTCCACTCTAACCACGGAGTGGTGAAGTATGTTATAATAGTTATATAAGATATAAAAGCTAATCATCATTCAAAGGTATGCATATTTGGGGGCAATTGAAAATGCGCACAATCATACAAAACGTTTCAATGAAGAAATAAGAAAATATATATATACATACAGTGAAAAGTACATTCAAATGCAAGCATATCTGGTTATGTCCGGAGACATAAGCACAAATACAAACATGTGAATGCAAGACATTACAAAATATAAAATGGTATGTAAACAAAATTAAAAATATTATACGATGAAAGGCACCTTGAAATACTTAGCATATTTTTATTATGTCCGTTAGACATAAGCAAATATACAAACATTTGAATGCAAGAAAATACAATTGTTATATAAAATATTAGAGATATCGCACACAAGTTGGTATAAGAATGTCACTTGACGAGGAATTGTGGAACTTTGACATTTGTGAGAAGATTAAGTCCATACGTGAATATCTTGATCCATATAGGCCTAATGCCTGTTTTCATTTTCGAAGAGAAGTTCTGACACTTGGATGAGACAAACTTATGGAATTCTTGAAAAAGAACTTGTTGCGATTCTGGTTTGGTATAGGATTTAATGTTCTACAGTCACCACATGGGTGTCAATCACCTGGAGTAATTTTGAAACGAGATACGACCAGGGGACTGAGAAAGTTGCAGGATACCAGTTTTGTTTTTTTTCGCATTTGTAAATTTTTCATTTGTAAAAACATGGAAGATGGTACTGAAAAATTCAGAATTCGAAGAGGAGCCTGAAGGTTCGTAATGGAATTCAAAATGAGTATCAGACCATAATCCAAAATTAATTGAGAATGAGAAAAGAAGTCCGTATCAATAATGTTTGCTTGCGCTTCGTTTGAGTCATCTTTTTGGAGTGTTCTGATTTGGAATTTTTAGTATTATTGTTGTTTTTTCTTTTTCTTCAATTTGGTTGTTTTCCTTTGTTTATCAGAAAGCGCTGATTGAAGTTCTGGGTGTTTTCCTCCTTCTCCGGTTTCACCAATTATGTCTGGCAAAAACTTGCTAAGTTGGTGGCTTCTTTTGAGAGCAAGGCCCTATATAAGAATGATGATGGAAATTTAAAAATAAAAATTTTAAATGATGTATTTATTTAACAAAGGTAATAAAAGTTGCCCGACAGCTGAGATACTCTTTTTCTTTATAAGTAGAATGAGAAGTCACGGCATTTCCCTTGAATTTGCCTCTCTTGTCGAATTCTTCTTTTCAGAATTCTTGATGATCGAGATTCCGAGTGTTGGCCTTTTCCTGAATTTTGAATCCCTTATTATACAAGTTTTCCAACATTTTTAACAATTTAAAATTTTTAAAAAGATTTATTTTTTTTTATTTTTTTTTATTTCATGGGTGAAAATGTCTCCTGATTAATAATGATATTTATTTTCGTGTAGCTGTTATAGTTTTTTAGTTACAAGCATGTGTCTTTCGGGATGCTGACCATATATATATATATATATATATATATATATATATATATATATATATATATATATATATATATATATATATATATTATATATATATATATATATATATATATGGGGAAAGATTTACCTTCAAACGGAGCTTCGTTCGTATGTGTAGATATACCTGAAGAGCGTGACGTCATAGTCCAACGTCAGAATCTTCATGGGTCACGTTTGACTGTGACGTCAGAAGTTGCGTAGGTTACGCATCTCAAGTTATGTTATATATATATATATATATATATATATATATATATATATATATATATATATATATATATATATATATATATATATATATATATATATATATATATATATATATATATATATATATGACATTTATAAGAGTTTGACTCGTTAATATTATTAGGTTAGGTTAATTTAAGTTAGGTTTGGTTAGGTTAGGTTAGGTTAGGCTCTTGGTTAGGTTAGGTTAGATTAGGTTAGGTTATCCTAAATTGTAATGTATTTACTCTAAAATTATTGAATACGATACATTTAAATTGATTTTCGTTCCTAGAGTCAACCTCTTATAAATAGCCATATATATATAGTGATAGTTAGTATATAGCATAGTTAGTATAAAGAGCATATATATATATATAAATATATATATATATATATATATATATATATATATATATATATATATATATATATATATATATTCGTGTGTTTGTATAGTGTTTTGAAATATGGCAATATTGTAATAAAACTGGCTACATGGCAGAGGGTATTAAATAGTTTATGGGGACTAATTTTATTTTTGTTAAGTTTCAACATATATTTGCTGGGAGAAGATGTGTTTTAATCACTAATATTGTTTATTTTATATTTTAATAATTTAATAGGTGGTGAAAGTCCTTTATTGACTGTTTTGCAATCTTACAAGTTTGTTTAGAAGAAAAAAGGTTTATACAATCGATATTTCATGTCAGCTTAAAACACAAGGTGAGAAATGTAACCCTTATTTTAGCTTATATAAATTGTATTTTCGGCAAAAAAAAAATTATGCCTTCCTGATATTACAAGACATTAACGATTTGAAAACTTTTTGGAAGCCGTCGAAAAATTTCAAACTTGTTGACGTAATATATATATATATATATATATATATATATATATATATATATATATATATATATATATATATATATATATATATATATATATATATATATATATATATATATATATATATATATATATATATATATATAAAGAGTAGTGTTAAGAATATATATATATATATATATATATATATATATATATATATATATATATATGCCAAACTTTCTAGCTTAGGTTTCCTTGTTCTGCAAACTGAAACCATTAGGTTAGGTTGGCTTCTAGGTCAGTTTAGGACTGTCTAGGTTAGGTTACATAAGACCGGCAAACGTGTATGCGTCTAGGTTAGGCTTCGCATTCACTGCAACGTGTA
>JABUQX010145159.1:12500-20000 GCA_015478945.1 Trachelipus rathkii | reverse complement strand
ATATATATATATATATATATATATATATATATATATATATATATATTATATATATATAGTTATATATATATATATATATATATATATATATATATATATATATATATATATATATATATATATATATATATATGTTTTAACGTAATGTGTGTTCTACAATCAATATAGATTTATAAGTGGCTGACCCGTTAAAATTAGGCTAGGTCAATTTAGGTTGTCTGGTTAGGTTAGGTTTGGTTAGAAGGAAAATACAATTGATTAGGGTTAGGTTAGGTTACCCAAAATTTAATTAATTACCCTAAAATTATTAAAATAACGATACATTAATTATTGATTTTCGCCCCTGGAGTCAACCACCTATATCGCCAATATATATATAAAGTATATATATATATATATATATATATATATATATATATATATATATATATATATATATTATATATATATAGTTATATATATATATATATATATATATATATATATATATATATATATATATATATATATATATATTACACTTAGCAAATAAAATTAATAATTAATATAAACTAAATATACACAAAGTTTCAATTAACATAAATATTTACACACGATACATTAAAATTGTTTGCGCTTTTGAAAATGTAAAAAAAAGGATATCCCACCTCTGGAAATAACTAATTGGTAACCATGGTAGTAAAATTTAAACTCCCGGTTAGTGTAAATCACTATGAATGGCTTCCATAACTCCGTCCCCCAAGATAAAAGACACACTTATTAATTGGTAAACCATGACCTTTCTAATCATGTTACATAATACAACCACTGGAAAGGAAACGATCATTTTACAATCAATAATTACCTTTAATATTATCGAAATTACACTATTTTAAACAACCAAAATATATAAAAGAGAGTGGGACGAACAACACACAAACAAACAAAAACCAAGGTCGTTGCTAATCCAAGGTCAGAAAACTACGCAAGAGAAACCCGACAAGCAAGTGGGTGGTGGGGATGGGCGTGGGAGAGTTGCCACACATTAAAAAAAAGCAAAAGAACATTTAAATCTCCAACAATTATTGGGAAGTTCCCAAAGTTCAAAACTTTTGATAAAGGAACGTTATAAAAAGTTTTGAATGTATAACTTTACCAAAACCAGTTGGAACAATCAAAAATTAAGTAAATTTCTTAATCTTATATCTTTATATAAATGGAAAAAAAAACAATAGAGTCATCAGTGGCGAGAATATGAACTAAGTATTACGGACCTATGATCTTGTTGAATGGAGAAGGGAATGGTCATTTTTATCATTTTTCCAACAATTAACGTTAGTTTCTAATGTCAAAACTTAGCACAAATGAAGTTCCATTTACTTATGTATTTTTTAGTCAAGTTTCAAATATTTATACAATTCATTTCCAATATATATATTGCGAAAAGAAAAGCAAAAAATCTAAGATAAAACTCTTTTACCATATATGGACAAAAATCATTGAAGGTATCACGTGATAAACATTCCATTGTAATACTGTTATGTTAAAACTCTCAAGCGCACACGCATACACACATATATTTACATAATTTCCCTTATTTACATAGATATATAAAAACAAATATATATATATATATATATATATATATATATATATATATATATATATATATATATATATATATATATATATATATATATATATATATATATATATATATATATATATATATATATATATATATATATATAGTTAAATATATATATAGAGATAAATATATATATAGTTATAATACAGTATATATATATATATATATATATATATATATATAGTATATATAAATATATATATATATATATATATATATATATATAGCTGGTGAAATCCATTATTGGCAGTAACATTGACTCCCGATAAAAGAACCACAAAAAAGTATATATAGTGAATTAGTATATAATGTATATTATATGTGAATATAATGTTAAAAATATAGAGGAATAGGCATCTCCACTTAAAAAACAAAGTGACATAAGAAAAGAAAACACCAACCACTATCTTCATCAGACCCAATGGATCTCCCTACATAAACAAACAACTTCAGAACCTGCACACCCCATGTCCCCAAAGTGCAAGAAAACCCAAAATGAGCTGATAAGGGCTTGAATGTGACATACAAAATGAAATCATGTTCCTTGCTTCAAACTCCAGTCAAAGTACAGTCAAGAAGTAAAAATATAAAAATTGAAGAAATAATACCACACAACGGTAGCTTGAATTCACTCCGGGCAGCATAGAATCTGGGTGGTGGAGCAGCTCTTATTTTTTTTCTTACATTTAGAATGTACTAACCACTAGAATGGTTAAAGACATGAAAGGGTTGACTAAACATTTAAGAGTTATAAAAGGAAAAAATATGATGGATCAATGGCGTAATTAAGTTTCAAATTTGTCAAGTTTGAGACTCATTTGATTGCTTTAGCCCTTTTCATTGGACCTTTAATAATAATGCTATAGACAGTTTGATAGCTTTTCCAATAAGGGAGAGTTCTCCCAAGTACAAGTCACAGGGTAAATATTATCAACCCATAAAGACAACCAACGCCCGAAAACATGAGGGCAACAAGATTTTAAAGAGAAAATACAAGGTAAGAGGCTTTTAACTCCAAAGGAAAGTCAAAAGATAATGATAAAAAAGATGAATTTACTCAAAAAGATGAATAGAACCCATCCAGGACGTGGGAAAAGGATGACACAATTTGCTATTGAATGAAGATTGGAAGTCTTCGCCCCTGGAGTCAACCACTTATAAATAGCCTCAATATATATATATTATATATATATATATATATATATATATATATATATAGTAGTTAGTATATATATATATATATATATATATATATATATATATATATATATATATATATATATATATATATATATATACACTTAGCAAATAAAATTAATAATTAATATAAACTAAATATACACAAAGTTTCAATTAACATAAATATTTACACACGATACATTAAAATAGTATGAATTTATCAAAATGTAAAAAAAAGGATCTCTCGTATGGAGAAATAACTAATTGGTAACAACGGTAGTAAAATTTAAACTCCCGGTTATTGTAAATCACTATGAATGGCTTCCAAAACTCCGTCCCCCAAGATAAAAGACACACTTATTAATTGGTAAACCATGACCTTTCTAATCATGTTACATAATACAACCACTGGAAAGGAAACGATCATTTTACAATCAATAATTACCTTTAATATTATCGAAATTACACTATTTTAAACAACCAAAATATATAAAAGAGAGTGGGACGAACAACACACAAACAAACAAAAACCAAGGTCGTTGCTAATCCAAGGTCAGAAAACTACGCAAGAGAAATCCGACAAGCAAGTGGGTGGTGGGGATGGGCGTGGGAGAGTTGCCACACATTAAAAAAAAGCAAAAGAACATTTAAATCTCCAACAATTATTGGGAAGTTCCCAAAGTTCAAAACTTTTGATAAAGGAACGTTATAAAAAGTTTTGAATGTATAACTTTACCAAAACCAGTTGGAACAATCAAAAATTAAGTAAATTTCTTAATCTTATATCTTTATATAAATGGAAAAAAAAACAATAGAGTCATCAGTGGCGAGAATATGAACTAAGTATTACGGACCTATGATCTTGTTGAATGGAGAAGGGAATGGTCATTTTTATCATTTTTCCAACAATTAACGTTAGTTTCTAATGTCAAAACTTAGCACAAATGAAGTTCCATTTACTTATGTATTTTTTAGTCAAGTTTCAAATATTTATACAATTCATTTCCAATATATATATTGCGAAAAGAAAAGCAAAATATCTAAGATAAAACTCTTTTACCATATATGGACAAAAATCATTGAAGGTATCACGTGATAAACATTCCATTGTAATACTGTTATGTTAAAACTCTCAAGCGCACACGCATACACACATATATTTACATAATTTCCCTTATTTACATAGATATATAAAGAAGAGAGGAGAGAGAGAGAAGCAGTTATAATATATATATATATATATATATATATATATATATATATATATATATATATATATATATATATATATATATATATATATATATATATATATATATATATATATATATATATATATATATAGCTGGTGAAATCCATTATTGGCAGCAACATTGACTCCCGATAAAAGAACCACAAAAAAGTATATATAGTGAATTAGTATATAATAAGTATATTATATGTGAATATAATGTTAAAAATATAGAGGAATAGGCATCTCCACTCAAAAAACAAAGTGACATAAGAAAAGAAAACACCAACCACTATCTTCATCAGACCCAATGGATCTCCCTACATAAACAAACAACTTCAGAACCTGCACACCCCATGTCCCCAAAGTGCAAGAAAACCCAAAATGAGCTGATAAGGGCTTGAAGGTGACATACAAAATGAAATCATGTTCCTTGCTTCAAACTCAGTCAAAGTACAGTCAAGAAGTAAAAATATAAAAATTGAAGAAATAATACCACATAACGGTAACTTGAATTCACTCCGGGCAGCATAGAATCTGGGTGGTGGAGCAGCTCTTATTTTTCTTCTTACATTTAGAATGTACTAACCACTAGAATGGTTAAAGACATGAAAGGGTTGACTAAACATTTAAGAGTTATAAAAGGAAAAAATATGATGGATCAATGGCGTAATTAAGTTTCAAATTTGTCAAGTTTGAGACTCATTTGATTGCTTTAGCCCTTTTCATTGGACCTTTAATAATAATGCTATAGACAGCTTGATGGCTTTTCCAATAAGGGAGAGTTCTCCCAAGTACAAGTCACAGGGTAAATATTATCAACCCATAAAGACAACCAACGCCCGAAAACATGAGGGCAACAAGATTTTAAAGAGAAAATACAAGGTAAGAGGCTTTTAACTCCAAAGGAAAGTCAAAAGATAATGATAAAAAAAGATGAATTTACTCAAAAGATGAATAGAACCCATCCAGGACGTGGGAAAAGGATGACACAATTTGCTATTGAATGAAGATTGGAGGAAATATATTAAAGATTATTTAATATGTACAAAAGGCAAAGGACATTTTGTAAATAAATATGTAAATAAGTATTAAAATATCAACAACACAAGACTAATTCTGCTCAAGAATCACCTTAATGCGTTGATTGGCCAGAATGTGAGCCTTGCCTTTCACTCTCTGATCAGGGTTCAATGTTACAGGAGATTCTTCCAAATTGGAAGAATCATAAAGGTTTGTATGTAATTCTAAAGGATATAAATGAATGACAGCGCGAGTGATCTCACCATTCTTTGTATTCAAAGAGACGGACCGTACAAAACCGTCAGGGGAATTGTGTAAAGTTTTGACAATCGCCAATTTTACATTTTCAATTAAAACGACATCTCCCACAGTTACACTTGGTCTGCTAGACACGTTCCAAGATTGTTTTAAGTTCATTAGATAATCCTTTTCCCATTTAGTACAGAATTTATTTATAAGGGAAAGGATATAGCGGTAACGATTGCTAATTTTAATAGGATTCTGATAAGTCGGTTCTATTTCTAATAGTTCTTCCGGAACTGGTAAGGAGTTCAATTTATTATACACAGTTAATAGGCGTGATGGTGTTAGGGGATCTTTACAATGAAGTACATCCCCTACAAAGGTGAGAGAGCGAAAATCAATGATCGACTCAACCTCTATGAGAACTGTATAAAATTCATCATAAGTGATGAAAGAAAAATTAAGGATGCGTTTAAGATGTAGTTTTGTCATTCTTATCGTCCTTTCAAAAAATCCACCAATGTGACTACTACGAGCAGGGTTGAATCTCCGGGTGAAGGAATATTAAGACAAAAAATCTTTGACTGATGGTAAAGAATGTTGTCGCTTTAAATAGTGTGATCATGTTTGAAAATAAGTGGCATTATCTGAGTAGATAATGGAAGGTGTTCCACGTCTACTCACAAATCTACGTAAGGGTCGGAGAAAAGACTCGGTACAGTTGTCCAAAACAAGCTCAAGATGAATAGCCCGAGTTGTAGAACAGGTAAATAAAACAATATAGCATTTTGTGGTACAGGTTTTAGGTGTTTTAATGAAAAAAATGGTCTGTTAAACCAATTTCCACTATAGTAAAAGGTTTAGTGTTTATTACTCTAACCTTTGGTAAAGCTGCTATGGGGGCAGAACAGTAATGTAAGAATTGTAATCGTTTACATAATATGCAAGGTCTGGTGACTTTTTTGATAACAGTTCTCATATGAGAAAAATAATACTTTCTTCAAATAATGAGTAAAAGTTCAGAAGTGCCCAAATGATGATTCAACATGTGGGTATCCCATACAAGCACAGAGATTAACTGACATTTTGAAGGAAGTAAGATGGTAAATTTAGTGTCCTGAGGAAGAATAGAATATCACAAACGCCTATTACATCTAAGTATACCGTCTACTAAGACTAGACTAAGTTGTTTACATAAATGTGTAAGTGTTTAATTGTTTTGCATGCAATTAATTTCAGGTTTAAAATAATTATTTTGAATAGTTCAAGTCAAATATAATTCAGCAACCTGGCTTTCCTCAATGGAAAATTGATGTGAGAACTTTCGTTTAATCACAGATTTCATTAAAGGTTTTTTATTTTTTAGATTTTTCAAATTATTTACAAATCCTTAGTATTTTGTAAAATGACGAATAATTATTTTCTATATTTATTATACCCACTGGTTGTAGGTCTAATATATTAGAAGAAATATTTATATGTTCTTCCTCTTTGACATCAGGGGAAGAAGGGTGATCACTCCAGACTAGCCAGTTTGGAGGATCCAAAAGCCATATTGGCCCACCCAGAAGTCCAAGCCAGAAAACAAATATCTATAGCCTGATCTTCGTGATGCCAGATCAGTGGGGTTGTCCTTCGTTGGGACATATTTCCATTTAGCTGATGGAAAATTTTCCTGGATCTTATGCACCCTATTCTGGTTGAAAGCGGGTAGTTGTTTATTAGAAAAGATCTATTGAAGTGTGACTTGACTGTTACATCAAGCATAAATATTACGGAAGGTGAGAATATTGTTAAAAGTGCTCATAATAAACTTCAATAAGCGTGAAGAAAATAGAACTCACATCAATTCCAATCTTGGGATGGAAAGTTCTTTGTTTGGTAAAACTTTCACCTTAGCTAAGAGTATATGAGAGATTGGTGTAGTGTCTAAACACGAGACAACATACACCACAGTTCCATATGTACAACTGGATGCGTCGGAAAAGGTGTGGAGTTCCACTTCAAAGGTATATAAGTTGTCTAGGCAGCTTGAGATTGAGAAAATGTTGTAAATGAGTTGTAAGAGACCTCCATTCCTTTGGCAAATCATCAGAAATCTTTTGGTCCCAATGAAGTTTGTTTTTCCAAAGCTTTTATAGTAATATTTTTCCCATTACAACAACGGGTGCCAAAGCACCAAGGGGGCCAAAGGCGG
>JABUQX010145159.1:0-7500 GCA_015478945.1 Trachelipus rathkii | reverse complement strand
TGTTAACGTCATCGGAACATAGTCTTTTCATGGTTTTATCAAGTTCATTCTGAAAACAACTATTACTTCTTCGTTTTGACATCCAATAAAATCAGTATCATATTTACCAGATTCCTGTTACTCATCCTCATTGTCCTTATTTAATTTTGCAATCGTACTGATCATGTTTGATGCATTGTCTGTTATCCATAACTAAGCTAATTATTTGCCTCTTATTATTTCGAATTCTTTTAAAACGTCAGTAACAAATTTTTGGGTATATTCGTTGAAATGGTGCGATTTTGACCTTTTACTGCTAACGTTTTAGTAATATTGTTTTTATCTTCGTCCATATATCAATATTAATAGCAAAATAATTTACCTTTCCCTTGTGCAAGCTTTCATTTTTTAAATGCACGAAGCTTCCCTTTAAGCAATTTTCAAATTTTTTTTTTTTTGTTTATTCGCTTCTTCTAGAACTATTTTACGAATATTTTCCCGGTCTAAAGGGACTTATAGTTTCGAAGCCATGTCTCCACACAGAGCTTTAAATCCTGGTCTTGCAAAAAAAACTAATGGGTCACTATCTTTAATAACCATTATAATCAATTGTATTTTCAATTTTTTAGTTGACATAGACGGAACAAGTTTTGGACATTTGAAAAGTATCCACTTTAATCTGAGTTTTTTGAAATAAAGGTTTCTCCTGAACAGCTTTTGCTTCACCTTTCTTTTTAACAATTGCAGCAATGTCTGGATGAGAGCATTTAAATGTCCCATTAATGAATTGTGACCCCCCTGAGTAACTGGTGGTTCGGTAAACCCTTTTTAATCCTGATCGAACTGACAGTTTTTCATCAACTGTGCTAACTATTTCATCTTGACAAATGTCAGTACTTTTATCTTCAGATCGAGTAAAATATTAAAGTACATGAGGTCTTCTCGATTTTGGTTTAGTTGACATGATTTTTCTAAGGATATTAAATTTAATTAATTAAAATTATCTATAGAAGTATAGAACCATTTTTATTATTGAACAATAAATATACATAAGCAAATTTCTGAAAAAAGAGAATATATATATATATATATATATATATATATATATATATATATATATATATATATATATATATATATATATATATATATATATATATATATATATATATATATATATATATATATATATTTGAGTTTTAGTTATCTTGTTAGTATACGATCGCTTGTGTGTGTGAGCACGCGTGCGCGTACGTGTGTGTGTGAATTGAGTAAGCGTGAAAAGTTTTAACTATTAGTGTTTTTAACTTAAAAAGTTTAACTTAATTAAAGTTTTAACTATTTAAACATTGTGTACGTGAGCTTGTGGGTGTTAGTCTGTGCGAGTGGCTGTTCGCATGACTGGTTAGAGAAGATGTGAGGGTGGGCGCAGGCGGGGGCTCTCTATTGACTTTGCTAACGTGCGTGGCCTACGTGTTAACCATGAATCTGTAGAATATCACTTCTCTAACTCTCAACCTACCATTTTATTACTGTCTGAGACCCAGCTAGCAAGGGATTCTCTTTCAAATAAACAAAATATCTCCAACTATAACTTTTTCCATAATTTCCGACTGAATGGTGGAATCTGTGCCTATATAAACATAAACTCTAATGTAACATGTCTCGAGAATCTCGAATCTTCGAATTTTGATATTCAATGGCTTAGAATTTTTATCCCTACTACTATCATTATCTTGTGTTTCTGCTACTGCTCCCCTAATGGAAAAGATTTTTATGTTCTTTTTCATTAACTTACTACTTCTCATGAGACTGTTGCTTCTTCCCATCCAAATGCCGAGGTCCTCTATTTAGGGGATTTCAACGTTCACCACACTGAGTGGTTGGGCTCCTCACACACTGATGACGCCAAAACATTCAGTATTCTCAACGATTTGAAAGAGTTAATTAAGGAACCTACACATATCCCAGATCGACCTAACCAATTCTTGAGCACGCTTGACTTATTTTTCACCACTATTCCTCGTTATAAATGCACCATCTTTCCTCCTATTGGTAACTCTGACCACAATCTTGTAGGGCTTAATTTTAATACTTTTTCTCTAGCAGCTCCACCATGCCCTAAATGTAATTTCTGTCATTTAAATCGGGTTAATTGGGGGGGCATTGCGTCGTTTTCTTGCTAACTACTCTTGGAATGAATAATGTTTGACTCGGAGGATGCTTCGGTGACCGTTTAAAAGGTAGGGGCCGTAATCACCGATGGGATGAGCAGGTCATTCCATCTTCAACTAAATCTTTTTCTCCCCTAAATCCATGGTTCGATGTAGCTTGTTCTCACGCCATTCAGGGGAGAGACATTGCGTATCGAGCATGGAAAAACTCTCGTTCTCCTATCACTCTTACTAATTTCCATTCTGTTCGGAATCGTTGCAGGGGTGCTATTCGACAGACTAAGCGCGCTTTCACTAAAAGAAAGTGCGCCAACCTGCTTGGTTCTCCTACTGATAAAAATTACTAGCCTCTTGCCAAAAACATCTCTAACAATTTTAGTAAATCTTCCTTTCCTTCCCTTATTCGCTCTGACGGTTCTGTAGCTAACTCTCCTTCTGAAAATGCCAATCTCTTCGGCCTCCTTTTTTCATTTATTTCTACCCTGGACGATTAGGTATCCCTCCTCTTACTCCTTCATCTCTCAGGTTTCCCATGTCTTTACCTATGAACCGTCCTAAGGTAGTCGTTCACACATTGGGCCTTTTGTGGTCTTGCATTGTCATGCATTAAGATGAAAGAGTCACCGATATAGGGGACATATGGCACGACATATGGTTCGAGGATGTCTGTGATATACCTTACGGCTGTAAGAGTGCCTCCATCAAAGATGTACAACTCCGTAGGCCCCGATAAACAGATGCCTCCCCGGACCATAACCGACCCACCTCCAAACAGCGGCACCTGCAGCACATTGCATTGCGCGAACCTCTCCGTCGGTCGTCGGTATACTCTAGGACGCCTGTCCGAGGCATACAGAGACACTCTCGACTCGTCCGTAAAGAGTATATTTGCCCAATCGTCGACCGTCCAAAGGAGGGGCTGTCGGGCAAATGTCAGTCGCTCCGTGGTGTGCGATGGACCTATGGCAGGCCTCCGGGGCCGGTAATTATGTTCAGTAAGGCGTCGTTGCACTGTATTGTCACTCACCCTGGTGCCGTGTACCTCCGCCAGCTGTATCTGCAGATGTCGTGCCTTTGTGTGGCGCTCTCGTAATGCACGCAGACGTATAAATCGGTTTTCCACGGGTGTCGTGGCCCTGGGCCTACCTTGTCCTCGCCGGCGATCATGTGTCAGGGTTTCCTGGTACCGTTGGACCACCTGTGCAATCGTTGTGTGCGCTACACCGAACCGTCGAACAAGTGCCCGATACCCGTGTAGTTCGACGTGGAGTGTTGTTATCTGCACGCACTGATCTCTTGACAGTTGACGTACTATCCTTTCCATGTTTATCGAAGTCGCTTCGTACGTGAATGATCCCTCGCTCGATTAACCCCCGACATAACCTACCTTCACCTCTCCCAGTCTATTTACGTGGCTTATGTTTTCCTAATTTATCGCGGTGACGGCCCCAATACTGCAGCGAATTTTCTGCGGGGTGGTTACATAGCTACACTGATGCTGTCGTCTGTGTTGGTGTGGGGTTCATGGGGTTAGGGGACTTCCCGTTCCTGCTGAGTGAAATTTACCCTAGGTGGTACGTTATTTTTTTATGGTATTATATATATATAAATAGTTAAAGATATATATATATATATATATATATATATATATATATATATATATATATATATATATATATATATATATATATATATATATATATATATATATATAAAGACATGCAATAGTCAGTTTTCGTGAACCTTCAGTAAACCTTCCGTTAAGCTTTTTACCTTTTCTTCATTAGCATGCATAGTCCACTGAGTCAATCTTTGAAAATGATTGATCTCGGCCAGTTTTTACTCTTCAGAATGTACTAAATGATCCTTTAGTGGTACACGCTGTGCACGAAAGCCAGGGAAATGTGTAGAAAATGTTTCACAGCTGGGAGGAAAATCTCAGTGTATTTTACCTCCTCTTCTAGTAACAAGGCTTTTGGTTCCGCATTTTTAATATTTTTATCCATCCAGAGTTTGTACCATTGCGCAACTTCATTATAAAAATTATTTAAATCGTAATAATTAGAAAAACATGTTTTTTTCTCTCTCTCTCTCTAAAATCTTCCAATGTTATATCCAATATTATAAAAGGACGTATTTCCATCAAATAAAACTGGTCTGCATTTGAAAGAAAAATTTTGATACCAGAGTTTTTTCAACAAATTTTATTGAAATCAACCTCGCTGATCGCGAAAATAATATTAGTTTCCTTCCATCAGGTCGATATTTCTTGATATCGACATATTTTTGTAATAATCATATCCGCCTAATTTTCTTGTTATATTTTTTAGCATATCCTGAATTCAAGGTATTGCAAAGTGCAACGACTCTGCAAATTCCAAATTGCAAATGAAATATTTGGTATATAAAAACAAATATTGAAATTTCATTAAAAAACGTAATTTTAGTACACCTAAAATTATTAATAAATTCATTTTTCCGCTTTCTGAAATTGCATTTCAATTGCATTTCCTTTGACATATTATCTTAATTCACATACGTACCTAATATGTAAAAAAAAGCGTGCTGTCCAATGAAAAAAAGAAGGTAATTTTTGGATTCAGTTCACAGAAAAACATAAAATTCCCGTTAAAAAACCAAAACAGCTTTCAGAAAATTTATTTTTGCAGACCTGTGTAATGAAGTGTTGTATGACTTGTAATATTGTATCTATTAAACTACTTGAGTCTAGAACTCAGAATTTCACATGGAGTTGCTTTTATTGTAGAGTACTTTAGTATGTAGAAATTTCAAACTTATATATGTGCTCACCAGAGATATTAAGCTCTAAATTGTGCAATTTTAAAAAAAAAAAGAGAAAAAAGTGTTGTGAACACAATGTTGTAAAAAGTGAACCGGATTTAAATTTAATTTTTTTAAGATTAAACGATTATTGTAGCTGTAACTTGCCATCCCCTTTAAAAGCGATTTTGATACAGAACTTTGATATAAAAATTTATGCTGAAGGGATATTTTTAGAAGAAAAGATTAATTACTGAAATTGTATTTCCCAATGTACTTTTAACATCGCAATATTTGAGAATTTGTCCTACGAAAAATGCCAGAAAATTGCTTACTCAGAGGTGTAAAAATGACTACCTTCTTGAAACCAGTGTGACTTTAAATAATTTTTTGTTGTTGTTTTGAAATGTCAGCATATAATGTCAATAGTAAGCAAATATAAATTATTTTGCAAGTGATCGAGCAACCAGGGTTGGACCAATTCATTTGGACTGATTCATATATATATATATATATATATATATATATATATATATATATATATATATATATATATATATATATATATATATATATATATATATATATATATATATATATATATATATATATATATATATATATATATATATATATATATATATATATATATAGATAAATACTCTTGAGTGATTCTTCACTTACCAGGGCAGGATCTAATCCTGGTAAGTGAAGAATCACTCAAGGAGTTATTTTATCTATACAAATTGAACTGCGGTTTAATTGCAGTATTTACATCTATATATATATATATATATATATATATATATATATATATATATATATATATATATATATATATATATATATATATATATATATATATATATATATATATATATATCTTTATCCTCCCTTCACATCCCCACAGTACGGGGTATGGTGCGTAACATGCACAGAAATAAAAAAGTTATGCAGAAGAGCATATTATAAGTGGAAAGGAAAGTTTACACCTCCCCTCATACCCTTAAGTGCGAGGCAGTCGCAGCCAAAAATTAGCCCAAGGGCTTCACAACACCGCGTTGGACCAACACTGTGGTATCTCGTCAATGTAAGGGTTCATCCCCTGGGCTAGGGACACAACCCTCTCACATTTGAGGTGGTTTTATCATATACAGCTCTTCTTGATAAGTTGGAGCCTAGCTTAGACTTTTTGTCTTAACTCTCCCTCCTGCTCTCTCACTAACACTCTCCAGATTCTTAACTCTCCCTCCTACTCTCTCACTAACACTCTCCAGATTCTTAACTCTCCCTCCTACTCTCTCACTAACACTCCAGATTCTAACTCTCCCCCTCCTGCTCTCTCACTAATACTCTCCAGATTCTTAACTCTCCCTCCTACTCTCTCACTAACACTCTCCAGATTCTTAACTCTCCCTCCTGCTCTCTCACTAACACTCTCCAGATTCTTAACTCTCCCTCCTACTCTCTCACTAACACTCCAGATTCTTAACTCTCCCTCCTACTCTCTCACTAACACTCTCCAGATTCTTAACTCTCCCTCCTGCTCTCTAACACTCCAGATTCTAACTCCCTCCTACGCTCTCTCTCTCACTAACACTCTCCAGATTCTTAACTCTCCCTCCTACTCTCTCACTAACACTCTCCAGATTCTTAACTCTCCCTCCTGCTCTCTCACTAACACTCTCCAGATTCTTAACTCTCCCTCCTGCTCTCTCACTAACACTCTCCAGATTCTTAACTCTCCTTCCTACTCTCTCACTAACACTCTCCAGATTCTTAACTCTCCTCCCAATCTCTTACCAACACCTCCCAGATTCTTAACTCTCCTCCTACTCCTCTCTCCCTAACACTTCCAGATTCTTAACCTCCATCCCGTCTCTCACTCAACACTCTCCAGATTCTTAACTCTCCTTCCTACTCTCTCTCACTAACACTCCAGATTCTTAACTCTCCCTACCACTCTTTTCACCAACACCTCCAGATTCTTAACCTCCCTCCTGCTCTTCACTAACACTCTCCAGATTCTTAACTCTCACTCCTACTCTCTCACTAATACTCTCCAGATTCTTAACTCTCCCTCCTACTCTCACTAACATTCTCCAGACTCTTAACTCTTCCTCCTGCTCTTTCACTAACACTCTCCAGATTCTTAACTCTCCCTCCTACTCTCTCTCACTAACACTCTCCAGATTCTTAACTCCTCCTACCTCACCAACACCTCCAGACTCTTAACCTCCCTATTAATTTCACTAACACTCTCCAGATTCTTAACTCTTCCTACTCTCTCACTAACACTCCAGATTCTTAACTCTCCCTCCTACTCTCACCAACACCTCCAGATTCTTACCTCTCCCCTCCTACTCTCTCACTAACACTCTCCAGATTCCTTACTCTCCCTCCTGCTCTCTCTAACATTCTCCAGATTCTTAACGCTCCCTCCTGCTCTCTCACTAGCACTCCAGATTCTTAACTCTCCCTCCTACTCTCTCACTCAACACTCTCCAGATTCTTAACTCTCCCTCCTGCTCTCACTAACACTCTCCAGATTCTTAACTCTCCTCCT
>JABUQX010145158.1:32500-36826 GCA_015478945.1 Trachelipus rathkii | reverse complement strand
TAAATAAATAATTAATCACATATTATTACCAACAATAATATAAAGATATTAAACATTATAAAAATAAAACTAAGGTAGTATATAGTTCTGTAAGAATCTAAAAGTTAGAACATAAATGTAAAATAAGAACTACAATGGGTAAGATAAAATAATTCATAACTATACATAAAAAGATTTATAAATAGAAGTGTGGAAGAAACAGGCTGCTTGTATCATCTATATATAGAAAATATCTAGTCAATAATATATATAAGATATAATAAAATAAGCAAAATGTTTTAATAATACTAATATAACCCTTTTAATAATAATATATAACAAAGATTAAAGCTCATTGGTAGTAAAATGAGTTTCAACAAGAGGTATTAAAAATATAAGTATAAAAATTATATATATAATATCTTCACAGAATATATAATAAAGAAAATGAGTAATATACTGTAAGTTAATGTTATTTAGAATTTATATGGTATAATATAGAATATAATAAAAAGAATGTAAGAATATATATATAATAAATATATATTATATTAATATAGATATAGAATATTTATAATAACAAGATTTCATATAAGAATATAGAGAGTATAAATACACTCCCCTCCCTCCTCCAACAGAATAAACATATGCTGGAAATAATATTTAAAAATTCACTGTTATATTCATATACAAATTTATTATTTGATTCATCAATATTTGGTACTGAATTATACGTATTTATATTTAATAACGCTATTTCATGTGTTTTACCCTTTTCTAATTTTAAAGAAGGGTAAAAATTATATTTGAAATCAGATGTATTACTAGATAACACAATGCTCATTTATTATAGAGAAAAAAGTTATTTAAAGATTTTATTATATCTGTATCAAATATACCTAATCTTAACAGTTCATCATTAATAGCTTGTAACTCATTAAATACATTAGTATTACCCGATTGAATTTCTGAAAATAATATTCTATGTGTTTATTAACAAGCTCATTAGGATCTGAAGGTAAAAATTTAAATCCCGTACCTGATATTTCAGGTACGTCTCCTACACTAGTTCTTCGAGGAGTATCTCCAACACTGCTTCTTCTTGGTGTTCTTACTTTCTGACGTAATTCTGATTTTAATTCATCAAGCAATTTATATTCATCATATATTGGTTTAATAAACATCTTATATTTATCACCTTTATTCGATTTAGCAGTACTTCCATCGTATCTAAAAAACGCTTTAGTTTGAATCATTATTTTCTTATAATTATTATAGTCATTTACGGAAACTTCTCCAGGATTTTTCAAGGTTAGAAGTTTCCATAGACCTTCAGTACCGATGTATTGGGTTTTATCAATAATTAAATTATTACCATCAATTTTAACTGTTGCGTTACCTAATTTAAAATCATCACCTCCTTCAGTCAGTCATTTTAATACCGAATGCGTTGTCATATTTATTAGGATAATAAATTACTCCATATACTTTCCCCTGCTATTTTTCTAACTTTGAAAATTATACCTAGGGTATATGAGTTTTGTAAGATGCTGATACTTCTTCTCAATAGCTAAAGGAACTGACGTGAAGTAAGAGTCAGTAGTGTTGGTTGAGTTTGGAAGTATTTTTGATGCGTAGTTATATCCTTAATCGGTTCAATTAATGATAGTAGTTTAATATTTTCTTGATGGATATCTTGTTCACCTAATTTTTCGTTTAAAATCTTCCGAAGTTTCTTCTCTAATATTTACAAAATCAAAGATTTCTTCTGGTATGCCAATATGCTACTTATTGTTATAAAAATCAAACATTAAACAAATAGCGCCAAACACAAACAGCAAACATCAAACATCAAAACTACCAATGCTCCCGTTCATAGACATCTGCTCCTCCCATAAAGCCGTTTTTAACTGTTTGATGTTTAACTGTTTGATGTTTGATGTTTAGCTGTTTGATGTTTGATGTTTAGCTGTTTGATGTTTGATGTTTAGCTGTTTCCTGTTTCACGTTCTATATTTCCGTTAAGTCTTTTTCATTTATCCAAGATGTTGTATTGTATCCTTTCCATTTAACTAATATTTTCTCTTTATTTCTTTTTAATATTTTTTCAACCTCGTATAATTCACTTTCATATTTCACCATTTCTTGTTCATAAAAACTTCCAATAATCTCTTCATCACTCATGTCTCTTATTTTATAAGTTATAGGATTTGTTTTCAATACTTCAGATATAATAAATATTTCTTCTGTAAAGTTTGGAAGATAACCTTTTCTAAAATCTTTATATTTTCTGCTGATTCTTACTCTATCACCAAGGTTAAATTTTGGTTTCCTAAGTTTAGACTTAGTAGGAGGAAATAAATTTTCATACACAACTTTACTATTCTTCTCAAGAGATCCTTGTTCAGGAGTCATTTTAATACTTCTATGAGAACTTGTATTATAATTTTTTACTAAATTAGGGAGAATATCAACCCATTTCTTCGTTTTGTTTTCTGTTTTCAGTAAAGTATTTCCACATTTTAGTTTTTAATGTCCTGTTAAATCTTTCTACTACTTGAGCTTTCGTTTCATTCTCTGTAGCGAACCAATGGATTCTATGTTTTCTAAATAGCTCTTGAGTTGGTTTATTTATGAATTCGAGTCCTTTATCCGTATGTATTTTTCTAGGAATTCTTTCCTTAAATATATTTTGAAATGCCTCTGCGATATCATTTCCAGTTTTCTTTTTAATAGGAGTAGCCCAAGCGTATTTACTGAATATATCTATAACTGTTAATACGTAATTTATATTTTTATTCTGAGATTTATATTTTTGCATGTCTACTAAATTAGCTTGCCATTGATCATCAACACTAGAGACCATCACTCTTCTCGTTGAAAATTTATGTCTTATCGGTTTATGCAATGTGTAAACGTTTTGACGACTTAACCATTCTTTAACTATCTTAGAAGATAATCCACTTTTTCGTACTAAGTCGTTGATTCCTGAGTATCCAGTTTTAGGATTATAATATAATTCTCTCAATTTTTCAGAGCCCGATTTCGCGAGCTCTTTACCCCGTTTTTTGATGGTAAACCCATTCTGAATCTTGATTTTATTCCCATAACTCCTGTGACTAATCTCGCATCTTTTTTAACGTACTCTGGTTCATTAGGATCTAACGCAATTTCACTCGCTTGTTTTGCATTCCGAATCTTGATTTCATTCCCATAACTCCTGTGACTAATCTCGCATCTTTTCTAACGTACTCTGGTTCATTAGGATCTAACGCAATTTCACTCGCTTGTTTTGCTAATAAATCATCTGCCGCATTTCTCTCTTTCGTATTTTTATGTTTTAAATAATTTATATCATGTTGTTTACAAACCTTATCTAAACTGTTAACACCATTATATCCTTCTTTTAATCTTTTTTGTACTTTCGTACCTGGACCACAATATGAATATTTTCCTGTATTCCTAAACGATCCGTTTTCAATATTTTCCGATGGAACATTATTAGGTAAATTTAAATGCATTTCTGGTAAAGGGAGTTTCTTCAACGCCGAATTTAACAATCCTGAACCAGTTTTCGTCTTTAAAAATAATTTCAATTCATTAATATATTTTTGATTTTCAAGGGTTAAGTTTATTGAATTTTTCTCAAAGAAATTTTCTTTATGTACTTTTCGAGTTGTATTGTAAATATACATTTATTTAAGAGGAAAAAACTTTTTAGGTACATATATAGTCTTTAAATTAGCTTGATATCTTCCCTCTCCTGGTGGTAATTTTTTATTTATAACAATGTAACCAAATGGTTCTTTCCAAGCAGTTTCACAATAATTACGAAATTCTTCCAATGTCATATCTTTTGAAATTTGAAATGAAATCATTAAAAATATTAACTAAATCTTTTATAGGCAATGAGAACAATATAAATACATTAGCATTGGATCGTATTGTTTGACGAGGAAGTTTAAAATAGTTTTGACTAATATAAATAGAGCTTGTATTATTATGTCTTCCTCTCGTATAATAATCTTCAGCTTTACTTTGATTTGAATCATTCATTATATCATCAAATACAAATAAATTTTTCTTCTTGTTGTTAACATCCTTCGGGTCTAGAATTTCGGAAGAATCTTCATAATATTCTACCTTATATTTTGATTTTTTATGCTTTTTAGGTAGATTTCTAATAAATGAATCGATATCACCTCCTCCTTTCTCCAATAATTCAAGAACTTCGTTTTTACTATATCCTTTATCAAATCCTGATTTTATTAATTTATATTCTGGCTGGTGTAAAGACTTTCCAAAAACAAATAAATTATTATAATCTAACCACTTATCCATAAGTAA
>JABUQX010145158.1:22500-27500 GCA_015478945.1 Trachelipus rathkii | reverse complement strand
CAAATCATGTTTTTTACTTCGTATTAAATTTAGTTTCCTATATAGAGTTTCTTCCATAAATAATACTTTTTTATAGTCATCAATGTTAATCGTTTGATTGATAACGCTTTTCTTTACTCCCTTAGCTTTTTTAATTTCTTTATTTTCTAATGTTTTATAAGCATATAATTTTGCTCTTAGTCCTACAAATTCTGTTATCAGTTTTCCAGCTGTTTCATCTTTCATTTTACCCAATACCTTTTTATTTTTTTCTGAATATAATTTATGCTCTTTTGGATAATCAGATGTATCGAACAGTTTTATATTCCTTTTCATATCTTTATATATATATCATTCGTTTCTACATAATAGCATAATGAATCTGTATCTGTAAACAATAATTTTGCTTTTTCATTATATTTATTTTTTATATGATTATAATGAAAGTCATACATTAAAGTTTTACTTAACTCTAAAATAGACATTCCTACATAGATAGGTTTATCAAATCTTAGTTTAGTTTTTTCATATGACAAGCTATTAAATTTTCTGAGAATATTTTAAACGATTCAAAATTTGGTTTATTTACTAATTTTTGAGCTTGCTCTTCATTTTTAACTAGTCGTACATCAACTCTATTTCTTATGTTTTCCATCGTTTTACCAAACACTGAGTTGTTCATTAATTTATAGAAATCTTTTTCAAATTCATTCTTCGCTTCCTTTCTCTTTCTCGTGTTAAGATCAATGTATGATTTCATCCAATCGCTCTGATCAAATTCTAATATTCTATGTATTTTCGTTAGTTTCAATCCTAAATTCAAACACTGTTTTAAATTTCTATAGTGTATGATATATTTTTCTTTATTATTCAAGTTTGGAACTAATTTTGAAATATAATTTTATATTTTCTGCTGCTAAGGGGTAATCGTTATGTAAATTGTGTAGTTCTTTAGGATATTCCAAATCAACTTCTAAAATGATTATAATGAAAGTCATACATTAAAGTTTTACTTAACTCTAAAATAGATATTCCTACATAGATAGGTTTATCAAATCTTAGTTTAGTTTTTTTTCATATGACAAGCTATTAAATTTTCTGAGAATATTTTAAACGATTCAAAATTTGGTTTATTTACTAATTTTTGAGCTTGCTCTTCATTTTTAACTAGTCGTACATCAACTCTATTTCTTATGTTTTCCATCGTTTTACCAAACACTGAGTTGTTCATTAATTTATAGAAATCTTTTTCAAATTCATTCTTCGCTTCCTTTCTCTTTCTCGTGTTAAGATCAATGTATGATTTCATCCAATCGCTCTGATCAAATTCTAATATTCTATGTATTTTCGTTAGTTTCAATTCTAAATTCAAACACTGTTTTAAATTTCTAAACTATTATCTTATTATTCAAGTTTGGAACTAATTTTGAAACTTTATCTAATTTTATATTTTCTGCTGCTAAGGGGTAATCGTTATGTAAATTGTGTAGTTCTTTAGGATATTCCAAATCAACTTCTAAAATATATCCTTTTTTCGATTCATCACTGATGTCCAAAACATCAAAATCGTTAATGTTTTTCATCCATTTAAAATTTCCCGTAGGCAAATACTGAGACATTGCCCAACCATACAAATTATTAGCATCTAAATAAGTGATATAACTATGCGGTTTATTTTTATTATAACTTTCTTGAATATATGGATTATTAGCTTTCGCATATCTATGTGTTATAGTACTGATTCCTCCTCTAATCCCCTTTTCTATCATTAACAACATATCCGGATCTTTTAATAAATCTAATTTTACTTTCGTTTCTTTTAATAATGCATCCCAAGATAACCCTGGAGATGTAAAATAACGTGCTGGATCTAATTTATAAGTATCTAAGCAAGTTGTTCTAAAGTTTTAAACACATCCTAATAATAATGTATCAGGATTGTAAGTATGCAACATAAGGGTATCTTTTAAATGTTTACAATTAAATTTTTGTCCAGATAGTCTGCACATGTTTGTAGTCCCTGTTTGTTATATCTTCATTATTTAAAAATATTATAAAATTTCTTTTTAGGAAATTTTTCAGCTGTTTAAATACTTTATATATCATCCATCCAGTCGTATGGATAAATTCCTTTACGTTTTAGTAGCTGAAACTGTTCATCTTGATAATATTTGTATAAATTCTTTAAATTTTCATTTTCTAAATTTGATGCCAGTTTAGCTAGGGACGATGACATAAATCTAAAACTATCGAGGAATCTCAACTCCATGCTTGTTGAGATTGTTCCTTCATCAACTTTTATAAACTGACTGAAACTTATATAAGTTTCATCCGTTTGAGGAATTGCTTTTAATTCACCATCGGTACGTCCAAATTCTTTAACGAATAAATGAGCATCGTATTTAGATAAGTTGTGCATTATTATTGGAATAAATTTAGGATTTCTAATTTGTAAATTACAACTTCTATGAGCAGGTCCTCTATATTCTCCTGTTAAATGATTATGGTCTCTTACTTTAAAATCTTTCTGTATATTCTCTTTTACATACATAACAACGATTAGCATTTTCATGATTCATTTTTTCTTCTGAAGTTAAATTCATTGGTTCGTTCATTTTCAGTAATTTATAAATTCTTTTTGATTCTGAAATTAAATATTCTACAAACGTTTTAGGTGCTTCGTTTCCTTCATATATTTCGAGCTTTGAATATTCATCTACATCACATTTCGTATAACAACACCAGCTGTTTGGTTGATGTTTCTGTAAGTTAATGGTATAGGATTCATTAGGGTTTGGTTGACTCGTATGTATTTTTTGTAAGGTGCTTTCAAAATCTGCATATATAACAAATGGATGTCTGAATTGTTTATAATACAGTTTAAATTGAACTTGACCTTCAGATAATTCCATTCTCACCGGTTTATGAATACTACATTCTGGTATATGATTATCTAATAATTCTTTTTTATAAAAACTATGTAAACAGAATCGACATGGATAAGTTTTCTCTTTATGCTTTTTATCTATGAATGGACTCAAATGTTTCATCAGTATATAATGCGTATTTTTATCATTTGATATTAAAAGTAAATCAACATGTTTAGTTTTCTCAACTTTTGTAATTCTTAAAGGATATAATATTTCTTTCTCATCTAGTCCAAATACGTTAACTGACACATCGTTCTGATTTTCAAATTTATTAATCTGATTTAGTTTAACTGGGAATTCTATTCCTTTCCAATTATATTTTTCTGATTCTAGCTTTACTCTTGTTGATAATCTATGTGGATGACCTTCATCTAAACAATCAGATCTTGCTATGCACCATTTGAAACATTCATTATCATTTTTATTTTGAATATTAATCAATCCAAATTTTGGGTTCTTATATTTTGATGGAGTTTCAATATATGAAGAAGCTCTTAATGGTTTATATTTTGCTATCTTTATTTCAAAATCTAAAAGTTTATTTATTATCCATCCTGACCCTTCTCTTGTAAATTTACATATTTTTTCTTCAATTTCATTGATCATTTCATGAATAGTATCTTTTATTTGAGAATTATTTGTTATACTTGTCATGGAACCGCTATTAAACCAATTTTGAATCGTTTGTTTTCTTCCATCAGGTAAATATTTATAAAATTCAACAAAAATAGAGACTCAGTTTTAAATTTTCCCAATTTTGTTCTTCAATTTTTTTCTGAATTATACTTATCATATTATTAATATACAACCTCGGATCAATGATTTTTATATTAGTATAACAATATGCTTTAAAATTACCTTGAATTCCTTCTCGATAATTTTTATAATCACATTGCATTGAATTTTTTTGATGAATCTTACTTTTCTCGTGAATTTTAAGGTTTAGAACTCTTTTATTACACATTGAGCATAATTTCTTTTTATCATCAAAATAATTCAAATTAAGCAATGATTGATTTGTATTTTTCAAATCAACCAATGATTCATATGTTTATTACTTCTTATATGAATTTTAAAATTTTTAATTTTAGTATTACAGATCTCACAAGTTGTCATTTTATTATAGATTTTTTTATTATAAGTCAATTTTGGATTTTGCTCATTCTCAGATCTTACCATTTTATTATAGATTTTTTTATTATAAATCAATTTTGGATTTTGCTCTTTCCCAGATCTTGCCATTTTATTATAGATTCTTTTATTATAAGTCAATTTTGGATTTTCATTATTCTTTAATTTCATATTTTTTTCTAGTTTTGATTTTAAAATAGGGGCTAATTTTTCTTCTAAATTTTTTATTCTTCTTGAAAAACGTTCTTTATCTAAAATTATAGAAGTTAGCTCATCGTTTATTCTATCATAATTATCCATCTCAAAAATGTTATTATTTTGTGAAAAGGTGACTTTCTTTTTATTTTTGTTCATTTTTTATTTCCTTATTTATTATAGAAGAAATAAAAAAATATTATATTTTCCTAAAACTCATCGAGTTCTTCAATTTTGCTCTCATGTAAATTTTCTCTATCTTTTATATTTTTTAAAATTACCTTTAATAATTATTTTATAATAAAGCTACCTTAAAAATAATATCAAATTCGAGTTCCTCGTACTCGAAAACTTATATATCAATATCTCACTTATCTTTCTATGTTAAATAGAGCCAAATATTTAGCATTTAAATTTTTTTATAATATAAAAATCAATAGAACTGTGGATTTTTATTAAAAAAAAATTTTTATGAACTTCTGTTTTTCAAAAATAAAAAGTCCTAGAAATGATAACCTTCTAATTAATATATTTAAATGAAACTTGGTATATGATATTATTTTAATGAAACCTATAATTTTGATTTCATGTAAATTTTACCTAATTTCATTATTTTTCAAGTTATTATTATTATTATTATTATTATTATTATTATTATTATTATTATTATTATTAGCAAAGCGAGGTCCTCTAGTTTTCCGCTCAAGAGCGGAAAAAATTCTTACAGAGCATCTTTTAAAAAATCTTGTCTCTATGAGGACTTGA